>CM038114.1:25483962-25496765 GCA_001642375.2 Mentha longifolia
CACAGGGTGCCCCAGCCCGAATGAACCCAGCCTACATCATCAAAGAAAGTCCTACAAATGTGAAGACTTGGTCTTGCTCTTTCCTCGATGAAAGCCCACAGAAGGGTTAAGGCAAGGGCTGCTTCTTTGGTTGATTGCTCATCAAACCCTAGCTTGCCCCTAGATCGACATAAAAGGGCCAAGCCATAACATAACAAATGGGAAGTAAGCCTCCTTATCTTAGTGGTGAAACTGAATACTTGAAATTCCCCTTTTTTCCTTATACAGATATGGATTTTACCGATCAGTAATAATAATGCTATTAATTTCTATGCGATATATACAATAATTTAATCCAAATAACTCCTAATTTTCTGAATTCAAACCAATCACTAATCAATCGAATTTGAAATCTTGAATTCATAACTGTTTTTACGCGTTGTAGAGGGAAAAGCCCCTTGTAAAGTCAAGTAGGGGTTCCGAGGCTGGTAAGGTAAGCTTCTCCGGTTAGACTGGTTCTTACTTAATATCCAATAATTGGGACATTTCGTTTCCTGACACCATACAACGAGCGAGTCTTCGATCGATCTCTGAGCACAATCCTATAATGATCAATCGCGGGTTCTCGTTCGAAATGAAGCATCCGAAGATGCAGTGGGTGCAGGATTCGATCCATCAGTGAGAACTTTCGTTTTCCACCTTTTATTTAATAATACAATACCAAACCAGGCAATGGAACGGGGAAGAAGGGAAGGTACGAGTGAAAGGCATGACACGGAAGATACTCTTCTTTTACCACTTTTCGTAAAAAAGGTTGCAACTTGCTGGTTGTAGCTTCCCCCTTCCTGGACTTCTTAGGCTTGAAAGTGAGGAAAGGACTCAATAGGCAACCCGTGTTGGAGCGTGCATAGCGGGAACATCATTCAACCTACGACTACTTCTAAACCAATAAACCAATATGAATGCACTTAACAGACCGACTTCCTCTCCGAACCAAGGACTTCTTTCTGCGCCTCTACTTTACTTCACTTCTTCAACACTCGAAAGAGAAAAACGAACTTAAATGCAAAGGGAAGACTACAGAGATCGGGAAAGCCTAGCCAGTCCCTCTTGCTTGGGTCAAGAGTAGTTCCTCTTTTCCTTTCTTTCTTAAAGTCTTGTTGTTAATCTCCTGAAAGAGGTTTGTCAAAAGAACAGCTATCAACTCTTTGACTACATATTCCCATAACCTTTGACAATAGCTTACCTACAGCAATAACTCACTAACCAAGTCAGGGATTCATTCTCGTCTCAGAACCTGAGATCCTTCAATCACTGAGAAAAAAACGGAGCAGAACTAAGAAGCAAAACTCCTAACTCTGAAGCAGATGCCCTACTCTTTCTTCTTCTTTTCCCGAGATCAGGCAAATGAACTCCACTTTACTTCTGCTTTGAATGAGGGAATTCACCCAACCTTGCTTTACGAACAATATCAGTAGTTCTCCTCGGTTTTCACAAGGAACTGTTTTACCGCTTTTAGCAACTTTCACAGTTATATGAAATGCAACTTTTCGAAATTGAATCGAAGTCTAGGAAGGGAAATTCAGTTTGATCATTTCACAGTTATATGAAACGCAAAAAAGTCACATTCAAATCGGCATCTAGGAATGAAAATAGCAAAGGTCACTTTTAGGGCTATATAAAACGTAAAAAGTAGCTGCCTTCGTTGCCTTGCTTTTCTCCAACCAATCTATGGGAAATGAGCAGTTTCTTTATTTATTAGCTCCTAATAGGAACGAGTTTCCCTGTCTTTTGTACTTTCACGAGTCATTCCTATAGCGTGGATGAATGGCGATCTTGAAATGCCCTAGTAAGGGCCGGGGATTCACTCCACTTCAGGGACGACTCAACTTATTTCCGACGCAAAACGTGGCTTAAAAGCGTCTATTTTCTCGTTCTTTTGTTCCTTTGTCCTCTCCTACAGCTAATAAAGCTGTATTCCCGGCTTTCTCTGAGTGCATCTGTGCTTTCCGTCTTCCTCGCCTTTTGCTGGCTTTCTTCGTTCAGACTGGACATAAGTGGAGTAAAAGAACCTTTTTCAACAGGTTCCGAAAACTTCAATACAATAATGGCATGCCCTTTTCGGACAGAAGCCGTTAAGGACAGTACGTATTTATCTATATATAGGGGATACCTTCCCCCTGATTTGACTTGCAAGCTTCCTCAAGTGGATGTATTGTCAAAAAGGGGGTTACCTTGTTCCAAAAGGAGGATACCGTGTGTGATTTCTTAGTGGAAGTAACTCGGATAAAGTCATAGAAGAGTCGGCAATTCAATTGCTCTTTCGCTTCGCACCTTGTTGTAGTTTTTTCTTTTCTCTTCGGAAAGAAGTTAGTAGTAGTTTGTTTTTGCTTTAGTTCTTTGTTATAAGTTCTTGCTGCTATTGCCAAAGAGGATGGGAACCAGTAGCTATAAACTAGCTTTCTTGTTCTTTAGTTTGAGTTAATGTAGCTATAGCAAGAGGAAGGGAATATGCAGCCCAAGAGTTGTAGACCTTGTTCTTGTAGTTGTTGTTTCCCTGTAGCTATTGATTCACCTTAGGGGGATAAAAGCGACCGAAGCCCAGGATTTCTTCCCTTCTCATGATGGAATCTCCGAGTAAAAAACGTGTCTTGAAAGCTACCTTTTTCTCGTTCTTGAGTTAATTCAATAAGTCATTCATAAGTACTGGAATACTGGAATAGCTGCTCATGAGAAGACTATAATATAAGGAACGGAACCCATTGAAAGCTACAAGGCGTTTACGCTCTATCTAAGGGTAGCACCAATAGCAGGATCGACCCAAGGAGTACCCATCTTTGAATGAAGATCTTTTGAAGGTCTTCTCTGACTCTACCTACGATAGTTACTGAGCTGCTGCTATTCCTTTCTTTCTTCCCTTGATTGGACAAATCCAGGTAGTTGGGCCTCGTGGAGTGGGGAGAAGTTGTTCCGTGTGAGTACCTTATCTATTATCTATTCCGGATCTGGAAATTAGTTTACAAAAGCCAGAAGAGTGGATATCCGGCTTCCATAGGTTTAATGCAATCCTCAATGGATTCGGATTTACGAACACAGAAGACATGAGGAATAAGAAAAGCATCGAGCAAGCGAGGAGATGGGAACAGGGGCACGGGACAAATCCTATTTGAAATGGCCCCCCGGATGTAGCTTTTTGCGAACCGGGTTACCAAAGTCACGAATCGAACAAAGGAAGGGAAATCAACCGAGATCGTTTCAAATTGCGTTGCGCGGAATCGTTCATTTTTATGAAACTATAGAATATATGCATATAAAATGAAAATGGATTCGTTTTAAAAAAAGAATCTTTTCTTTACATTATTTTCTATTCTGATAAGAAAGCGCTCTTAGTTCAGTTCGGTAGAACGTGGGTCTCCAAAACCCGATGTCGTAGGTTCAAATCCTACAGAGCGTGATTCTTTCTTCCTTGGTTGGAAAAAACCAACCTTTGCCTAAAGGTCTTCCTTCATTGAGGGAGCAGAATTCTTTTTCAAAGTATCAGAATCATGAGAAAGTTTATATACTTACTTTTATTAATTAAATACTTACTATCATTCCTGTTCGGAGTGATAGCCGTTCTAGGGATTTTTGGTCTATTAAAGGATGGGAAGTGGAAATTTTCAAATATACCTAAAGGGCCTGGCCCTAGCCCTAGTGCAGAATATTTACCCAGTATTCCAGTACCTTTCAGTACGGAAGAATGGGCTTTCCGAATTGTAGGCTTCATTTTCGTTGTTTCTTTTTTTTTTTATTTTTTCTTTTTATTACATAGGTCTATAATGACCTTCTTGAAGGAATGGAAGGAGAAGGGCGATAGCGATAGCGATCAAAAGGGTGATAAAAAGGCCCAGAGCCCACTTGATCAATTTGCCATTGTACCATTTCTTCCTCTTAAGACAGGGAAGTTATATTTCTCATTGACAAATGCATCTTTCTATCTTCTAGTAAGTCTTAGTTTTGTCCTATTTGTTTTTTATTTAGTTACTAAAAAGGGAGGAGGAAAGTCAGTAGCAAATGCTTGTCAATCCGTGTTAGAGCTTATTTATGATTTTGTGCCGAACCTGGTAAACGAACAAATAGGTGGTCTTTCTGGCAATGTGAAACAAAAGTATTTCCCTTGCATCTCGGTTACTTTTACTTTTTCGTTATTTCGTAATCTGCAGGGTATGATACCTTATAGCTTCACAGTAACAAGTCATTTTATCGTGACTTTGGGTCTCTCATTTTCTCTTTTTATTGGCATTACTATAGTGGGATTTGCAAAGAATGGGCTTCATTTTTTAAGCTTCTCATTACCCGCAGGAGTCCCACTTCCCTTAGCCCCTTTTTTAGTACTCCTTGAGCTAATCCCTCATTGTTTTCGCGCATTAAGCTTAGGAATACGTTTATTTGCTAATATGATGGCCGGTCATAGTTTAGTAAAGATTTTAAGTGGGTTCGCTTGGACTATGCTATGTATGAATGATCTTTTTTATTTCATAGGGTCTACAGGTCCTTTCTTTATAGTTCTTGCATTAACTGGTCTGGAATTAGGCGTAGCTATATTACAAGCTTATGTTTTTACGATCTTAATCTGTATTTACTTGAATGATGCTATAAATCTTCATTAAAGTGATTCTTTCTTCGTAGATCAAGAAGCCTATAAGCTATGTAAGCTAAGATGGGGAGAGCGCTTTCTAATAGACATAGATCAAAAAATCTTTCATTTCATTTACTTGGAAAGAACTAATTTATCAGTTTGCCGCATTCCACCGATTCTCCTTAAGTCGAATAGCTTTCCCGGGGACTGCCAGTGATACACGTAGTTTTGATGCTTTAAAGAATGCCTCTGGGAACAATATAGTTTACCTGCTCGCCTACTACGGTTAAGGGAAATGTTTCTGTCGAAAGGCAAACAATGTGGGTAGTACGATTCTTCCTCTTTATGTTAGGCTGAGCCCTTTTTTTAAGGAATTTTTGACTATTTAGGTATTTTCCCCGTCTCTGGTTGAATTGATCATGAATAGTACGACACTGACTCAACTCAAACTCAGATGCTGATCCGGGATAAGTATCCTCTGAAAACACCTCCTGCAGGACTGGATTCTCGTTATGAACCGAAGACAAAAGAGAAAGAGTGGATTTAGGAATCTTTTTCCCTAGGGGTCTGTTACTCGCGCCAGAACGAAGAATTTTTGCATCTCTTTATAGTCCTAAGGACGGAACTCAAGCAAGATGAGTTCTTTATCGGCTAAAAACTAGCATTCTTCTTATCCCGAGCAATTGGTATCCTTCTTTTCATGAATACACAGACAAGAGGAAGCCGGAAGGCAGAACAAGCTATGCCCGGAAGTGGCCCATGATTAAGGGATCAAGCAAATACTGGAACAGCTGGCAAAGCAGTCCTTTCTTCAACCACTATTGTGGTAGGAACACATTCTTCGATCTTTTCCACACAACAGCGGAAACAAGGAGCACACATTGCCCCTGGGGTTCCAAACTCTTCAAACTCTAGGAACAACGGAAATTGGACCCCGTTTTGGTCTGGAAAGCAGAGTTTTTAACCTAAACCAAACAAAGAGATTAGGGACATGGCATGGGCAGTGCCAGGGGAGAAATCAATGGTAGAAGTTGGCCTTGTGGCCTTGAAGCGACTTGGCTTCTCGGTTCGCTACATCGACTTAGAGGGGAAAGACGTAATAAGACTTCCAGCTTCACCTTCTTCATCAGAGGTGCAAACTGTAGTTATGTTCAGAGCTCTTCCTCAATCTTTCCAAATTCGGCTCAGCCGCAGGTTGCCATATTATTATATTATAATATAAAGAAGGCGGACACAACAAAGAAGGGAGGGGCCCATCTAGACTAGAACGAAAGATGATTCCTGAGAAACTCACGTTTTGTGTCCCCATAGCCAATCTCAAAGAGAGGGTGAGGCAAACTGCTGATATTGATATTACTGAGACCCCTCGTATATCTTTGTAATCTAGGGCATCCATACACTTAGTAGCGATATCGGGAGAGGGTAAACCGTAGCCCGCCATTAACAACTCTAACTGGCCGGAAAGCCGGCTCGTTAACATTAACACAATGATATTTGTCCCTTACTTTCGAGGGAAGGGAAAGTCTATGGCGTGAGGCCTTGAGAGCAAAGTGAAGCTGTCGATATAGTCCTTTGGTAGATCGATTGATGATGGGGCTGGCTAACGCCCACTATGGTTGAAAGAAAGAGTTCCCATCATGAGCAATCTATCTGCTTGCTTATATACTGAGATCATCCCGAGAAGGAATGATTTTGCAAGAACATGTTCTCATGTTCCCGAGTGACTGTGACTTGTGCTTCCGGTGAGTGGCATCAGTTGGAGCGGTATGCGATGGCGTCGGATCGGATATGGATGGGCTCGGTCCTACACTCGACTAGGCTACAAGTCCACTACTTGCTTCCTCTTTGGTTGGAATTCTGGTCTTATCCGCGAAGAAAGCCAAAAGGAGAGGTTTAGTTTATCGAGGCATATCTAAAGGCTGGTCAATCCAGCGAAATTGGATCTTGAATCAACCCACCTGAAGAAATGGAGTTTTCTGCTAGTGGAAGGGGAGGTTTTGTAATAGAACTTTGCCCCACTTGAAAGATAGTCTATGGTGCACGAAGTCCCTTCCAGGGAAGTTAAACACAGTCAATTCGACACAGTAGACCCATCGATACCGAGACAGCTTGTACGCTGAAGATCTTCAACACACTCTCGTAACTCCTTACACATAGGAGCATCCGTGGTCAATACGAGCAAAGGCTTCAGAGCCAATCAGAGTCACTTTCTTTTCCTAAACAACAACAGGTATTTCGGGCACCATATACTTTCTTGTGCTCAGAGATCGCAGAATCAATAAGACTCAGAAATGTTAGAAGGAGCTAAGTTAATAGGTGCTGGAGCTGCAACAATCGCATTGGCAGGAGCTGCAATCGGAATTGGAAACGTATTCAGTGCTTTGATTCATTCGGTTGCTCGAAATCCATCATTAGCGAAACAGTTATTCGGTTATGTTATTTTAGGCTTCGCACTTACTGAGGCAATTGCTCTATTCGCATTAATGATGGGATTCCTAATCTTATTCAATATAGAGATATATCTATTTTGTAAAGCCTTCTTAAGCAGGTGCCTCTGCTTATTTTTAAGTAGGCTAGGTCTCAGTAGTAGCTTGCTGCTTGCTTTCGTCCTAGCAGCTCAAATATCTAGCGTCTGTTATATGAATCCTTTGGAGCAAGGAGACATCAATTTGGATTTAACACTGGGGCAGTCGTCGGAACCGCAACCGCCGGTTGATGCCCCTGTGCAGCCTTTAATACCAGATGAGGATCGGTTCAAACAACTCAAGACTTGCTTTCGTCCCTCTTTCTTAGGACGCAACAACGCAGAAGATTTAGAAAGAAGAGCCATGAAGGCCTGTAATATTGAAAGAATAGTAGAAGGCGGTTTAATTCAACAAGGCTATAATCCAGAAATTATTCGATCAAAAATCGTAACTATAAGAGGTATCCTTTTTTATGCGAAAAACGGTGTACTATTCTCTGACGCAACGCTCGAAAAATTTCAAAATAATATCATATTAAACCAAACTAGAGGAACTTTACACCAAAGTGAACCATATCAAATAATTCTGTCTGCTATACATAATTCTAATCTTATTTTAGATTAAATTTTGTAGAGGACCGGTAGAAGCCCCGAGAGTAAATGATTGAACCGTAGGCCTGCATGAAACCGTGGATTCGGCTTTTTGACATCAAAAAAGACCAATTCTTTCTTCTTGGAAAAACCTTACTACAACTACAAGTCTCTCCTCGTTTTTCTTTGGGGAGAGCGGAGCAGTCAAAGAATGAAAAAAATAGAATGATTGTTCTAGAATGTCTATTCCTCACAATTGCTCTTTGTGATGCAGCAGAACCATGGCAATTAGGATCTCAAGATGCAGCAACACCTATGATGCAAGGAATTATAGACTTACATCACGATATCTTTTTCTTTTTGATTCTGATTTTTGTTTTCGTATCGTGGATCTTGGCTCGCGCTTTATGGCACTTCAACTATCAAAAAAATCCAATCCCTCAAAGGATTGTTCATGGAACTACTATCGAGATTCTGTGGACCATATTTCCTAGTATCATCCTGATGTTCATTGCTATACCATCATTTGCTCTTTTATATTCAATGGACGAGGTAGTAGTAGATCCAGCCATTACTATCAAAGCTATTGGACATCAATGGTATTGGACTTATGAGTATTCGGACTATAACAGTTCCGATGAACAGTCACTCACTTTTGACAGTTATACGATTCCAGAAGATGATCCAGAATTGGGTCAATCACGTTTATTAGAAGTGGACAATAGAGTGGTTGTACCAGAAAAAAGTCATTTACGTATTATTGTAACACCTGCTGATGTACCTCATAGTTGGGCTGTACCTTCCTTAGGTGTCAAATGTGATGCTGTACCTGGTCGTTTAAATCAGACCTCTATTTCGGTACAACGAGAAGGAGTTTACTATGGTCAGTGCAGTGAGATTTGTGGAACTAATCATGCCTTTATGCCTATCGTCGTAGAAGCTGTTCCTAGGAAAGATTATGGTTCTCGGGTATCCAATCAATTAATCCCCCAAACCGGGGGAGCAACTCACTTTTTTATCGCTTCCCCAAAGGAAGCACCTGTCTTGGGGTCTAACTCCCAACAATCAACCTCCTCGCCGGTGCCCTCGATCGAGAGCAGGGGTCCCTCCTGGATCGATTCGTTTTATGGGGGCGAGGAATCTTCTTCGACAGGGCCCCAGGAACCGGGGGAGCAGGTTGGCCGAGAGCAAATCAAGGAGTCTATCCGCGACTTTTTTACGTCGCTCCGACGGAAAGGAGCTCCATCTCCATCTTTCCTTTCAAGTATCCACGAAGAGCTCGAATTGGACGTCGCCACCCCGGCGAAGCTTCGGAAAATATCCGAAGTCGTACATCAACTGCATGAGGAATTTCATGCAGAGGATGCCAATGGGGCTCGCCCGGTTCGGTTCTCTGGAGAAAACGGAAAGGCCATTCTGACTTCAAGAGTTGCTGACTGGGAAAGGCAGCAACGTCGAGGAGGCCACTGAGGGGAGAGTTTAGAGGCCTTATAGTAGCACGGACTTCTTTTTCTTTCTAGGTCATGCGAAGGGGGCCAGTCCAAGATCGTACTGTTCCTCTACAAAGACAACAGACGCTCTCAACGGCTAGGCGCCACTCTCTTTCTGAGTTATTCCAGCTTCTTTATGATTTCGTGCCGCGGTGAACAAACAAAACAAAAAAAAGAGGGCCGTCTCGGCGGAAGGAGAAGGATTCAAAACAGTAGAGTATACAAAAGAACAAACAAAAAGAAAAGAACAAAATAAATAAAAAAGTGGAATATTCAAGCATAAAGATAGGGAAAGAAGAGTGAAGAACAAGCAATGAAGTTTCTTCTTCTTTCGTCGAAGCAGCTTTCCTTAGCTACTCCTTTGATTTCCGGCATAGTCAGAATTCTTCGAAGCTTCAGACTAAGGTCTTCCTTCCCCACCACCTACCTTCCCTGCTTACCTGAAAGCAATTATTTAAACTCTACTTCATTCCTGAGGAAAGCCGAGAATCCGCTCTTTGAAAAGCTTCCCCGGGAAAAGTACACAAAGTCCTCGCCCAGTGGAGTCTTCCGCTGGAACTAGATTCCAGCTTCGCATAAGCGGTCTTAGCTTTGACTTGGCAGTATAAGACGATGTGGGGTTTAGTCCTTTAGCCCAGGTTAAAGTTGAATTAGGCAAAGAACCAGCACACGCCTATTCATCCACTGAAAGGGAAATAATGGTTGGAACTCCTTATCAATTACCTCTCCCGCCGCAGCGCAAGGAAGAGTAAACGATTAATGGCAAGTCAGAGTGAAAGGCAGAGACTTCAGTTGCTTAAAGATACGTAGAACTGAGAAAAGAAAGACTCACTCCATTCCTTGAACTGATATACGTATTATTATTTGACTATACTTGACTATACGTATTCACTCCAAGTATATCAAGTATATAGGGATTCGTTTCACTGAAAGATACGTATCTAGTACAATAAAAGAATGCAAGGAAGGGTTCCCCAGGAAAGGCATCTCGACTGCTTCCAAAATAAGGTCATCGACCAGTAATGCGCCTTGTAGAAGACTCCCTACCTATACCTAGCGGAGTTGGCACTAATAAGGAGAGCAGAAAGCAGCTACCGGCCATCAGGAGATCCACGACTTTAAGATCCGCATGCAAGGGCATTACCACCGTTGCTATTGGAGCTGTTAGCGCACCGGAATCTCCGATTCTAGTGAAAGCATGGAGGTACTATGTATGTATTTTAAGTATTTAAAGCCTTAATAAAAGCAATCTTGAGGGGCCCGTATGATAGGCTAGGAGTGCTAAAGGACCGGATAAGCAGCTAGATCGATTCCTAAGAAAGAGTAAGAGGGTTAGGGTTGGCAAATCTTTCTTTGTTAAGACAGAGGTAAGCGGTAGCTTACTCTTTGATCGACCAAGCCGAAATACGGATCTCATCACAGCACTTGTAGTAACCCTCCTAGTCCCACCCCTTTCATCTTGGGGGCGACTCTATGCCATCCCGGCTTGCTTTCTTGGCCCGGACAATTTTGGCTCAGTCTCTTCGAACCTCTACCTAGAGCATCTTCGAATCTTGTTGAATTGAACTGGTTACACTCGTACATAACACGAGGACCTCCTTTTTTAGTAGATAGAAAAAGAATAAAGCACTTCTCAGCGAGCAGTTCTCTGGGAACCAAAACCCCAAAAGCAGTGATGTCCGTTAGCACCAACCCGAAAAGTGAATGTTACTAAGGGGCCGTAAGCTTACTAATTTAAATTCCTTTGACTTAGTGGTTCTACTTTGATAGTAAGGACAGGGGCGAGTCGACATCTGACTTCCCAGGATCAGCCTATTGTGAATAGCTTCATTTCGCACTCTCTCCCTTAGTGAGTGACCGAGGCAATTACAGATTCCTTTGGAAGTCTGAAAGAGTTGTTGAAATCTTAGTAATCAAAAAAAGAAGTTCGACCTTAGACGAGCCGGAGCGAAGGAGGGATTGTAACACAGCTTGCTTCGAGAAAAAATGTAAAACCTCTTCCTCATTGCACTGCTCAGCTGCCTTGGTATCCGTGTTAGGAAGTCAAAAACACTCCTTGCCGCTGCCTTTCTTTCTTTATGCCTTAAAGTAAAGGTAGAACGAGCCTAATCGAAGACGGAGGGTAGCTATTATAATTAATTAATATAAGTAGTGAATCTCACATCCACCTCTGGCCTTCTTGTGTGGCCTGTGCAAGTCTAGTTTCGTTGGTCCCAATAGCGGAATCATTGATTGTAGATAGACCGACTTGTTTGAAGGTACAGGTGGTCTCCACTCTTGTTATAAGATAAAAGTGGGTTAATCGTCCTTTAGAGGAAGACCATCAACAGGGGAACTAAAGCAGCAATCGGAGGGTTTCTTCCTTTCTTCTGAAGACTACTATAAGTATTCTTTCGGCCTTAAGCAAGGAGTTAAGTTAGTCCGGGCTAATATCTTTCTATATGATATATCCTTACAGTTGCTGTTAAAGAGCTATAAGAGCTATCCAAAGGCTATACCTGCCCCAATTCTCTCCTTTATGACAAGGTCACTCCATGGAATGTTAAGATCATCCACGTAAAAGGTATATTCACTTGAATTAGATGGGAAAAATTGACTTCCATCACCAAACCCAGCATTGGTAGCACTTTGACTAAGCGAAGCGACCAGGCACAAACAAAGCACTGAAAGAAAGCGTGTAATCTTTCTCGTGTTAGAAGCTACCTCTTCGAACAAAGAAAAACGACTCACTTGGCCTGCCTTCAGTCAGACCTGAAAGACTACGAATTCAGATGAGAAAGAGAAAAACGAACTTAAATGCAAAGGGAAGACTACAGAGATCGGGAAAGCCTAGCCAGTCCCTCTTGCTTGGGTCAAGAGTAGTTCCTCTTTTCCTTTCTTTCTTAAAGTCTTGTTGTTAATCTCCTGAAAGAGGTTTGTCAAAAGAACAGCTATCAACTCTTTGACTACATATTCCCATAACCTTTGACAATAGCTTACCTACAGCAATAACTCACTAACCAAGTCAGGGATTCATTCTCGTCTCAGAACCTGAGATCCTTCAATCACTGAGAAAAAAACGGAGCAGAACTAAGAAGCAAAACTCCTAACTCTGAAGCAGATGCCCTACTCTTTCTTCTTCTTTTCCCGAGATCAGGCAAATGAACTCCACTTTACTTCTGCTTTGAATGAGGGAATTCACCCAACCTTGCTTTACGAACAATATCAGTAGTTCTCCTCGGTTTTCACAAGGAACTGTTTTACCGCTTTTAGCAACTTTCACAGTTATATGAAATGCAACTTTTCGAAATTGAATCGAAGTCTAGGAAGGGAAATTCAGTTTGATCATTTCACAGTTATATGAAACGCAAAAAAGTCACATTCAAATCGGCATCTAGGAATGAAAATAGCAAAGGTCACTTTTAGGGCTATATAAAACGTAAAAAGTAGCTGCCTTCGTTGCCTTGCTTTTCTCCAACCAATCTATGGGAAATGAGCAGTTTCTTTATTTATTAGCTCCTAATAGGAACGAGTTTCCCTGTCTTTTGACCAAGGATCTCGTAACTCTAAAGCAAAAGGAGTTCTTGGCGTCCTTTTAGGAAATCTATCCGAACTATAGCTAAAGAGTCTTCCTTTTCTCCCTTTTCTAGGAGAGATGTCCGTAAATCTAGCTCTTCTATCT
>CM038114.1:25496865-25507363 GCA_001642375.2 Mentha longifolia
CTGCATCACAAAGAGCAATTGTGAGGAATAGACATTCTAGAACAATCATTCTATTTTTTTCATTCTTTGACTGCTCCGCTCTCCCCAAAGAAAAACGAGGAGAGACTTGTAGTTGTAGTAAGGTTTTTCCAAGAAGAAAGAATTGGTCTTTTTTGATGTCAAAAAGCCGAATCCACGGTTTCATGCAGGCCTACGGTTCAATCATTTACTCTCGGGGCTTCTACCGGTCCTCTACAAAATTTAATCTAAAATAAGATTAGAATTATGTATAGCAGACAGAATTATTTGATATGGTTCACTTTGGTGTAAAGTTCCTCTAGTTTGGTTTAATATGATATTATTTTGAAATTTTTCGAGCGTTGCGTCAGAGAATAGTACACCGTTTTTCGCATAAAAAAGGATACCTCTTATAGTTACGATTTTTGATCGAATAATTTCTGGATTATAGCCTTGTTGAATTAAACCGCCTTCTACTATTCTTTCAATATTACAGGCCTTCATGGCTCTTCTTTCTAAATCTTCTGCGTTGTTGCGTCCTAAGAAAGAGGGACGAAAGCAAGTCTTGAGTTGTTTGAACCGATCCTCATCTGGTATTAAAGGCTGCACAGGGGCATCAACCGGCGGTTGCGGTTCCGACGACTGCCCCAGTGTTAAATCCAAATTGATGTCTCCTTGCTCCAAAGGATTCATATAACAGACGCTAGATATTTGAGCTGCTAGGACGAAAGCAAGCAGCAAGCTACTACTGAGACCTAGCCTACTTAAAAATAAGCAGAGGCACCTGCTTAAGAAGGCTTTACAAAATAGATATATCTCTATATTGAATAAGATTAGGAATCCCATCATTAATGCGAATAGAGCAATTGCCTCAGTAAGTGCGAAGCCTAAAATAACATAACCGAATAACTGTTTCGCTAATGATGGATTTCGAGCAACCGAATGAATCAAAGCACTGAATACGTTTCCAATTCCGATTGCAGCTCCTGCCAATGCGATTGTTGCAGCTCCAGCACCTATTAACTTAGCTCCTTCTAACATTTCTGAGTCTTATTGATTCTGCGATCTCTGAGCACAAGAAAGTATATGGTGCCCGAAATACCTGTTGTTGTTTAGGAAAAGAAAGTGACTCTGATTGGCTCTGAAGCCTTTGCTCGTATTGACCACGGATGCTCCTATGTGTAAGGAGTTACGAGAGTGTGTTGAAGATCTTCAGCGTACAAGCTGTCTCGGTATCGATGGGTCTACTGTGTCGAATTGACTGTGTTTAACTTCCCTGGAAGGGACTTCGTGCACCATAGACTATCTTTCAAGTGGGGCAAAGTTCTATTACAAAACCTCCCCTTCCACTAGCAGAAAACTCCATTTCTTCAGGTGGGTTGATTCAAGATCCAATTTCGCTGGATTGACCAGCCTTTAGATATGCCTCGATAAACTAAACCTCTCCTTTTGGCTTTCTTCGCGGATAAGACCAGAATTCCAACCAAAGAGGAAGCAAGTAGTGGACTTGTAGCCTAGTCGAGTGTAGGACCGAGCCCATCCATATCCGATCCGACGCCATCGCATACCGCTCCAACTGATGCCACTCACCGGAAGCACAAGTCACAGTCACTCGGGAACATGAGAACATGTTCTTGCAAAATCATTCCTTCTCGGGATGATCTCAGTATATAAGCAAGCAGATAGATTGCTCATGATGGGAACTCTTTCTTTCAACCATAGTGGGCGTTAGCCAGCCCCATCATCAATCGATCTACCAAAGGACTATATCGACAGCTTCACTTTGCTCTCAAGGCCTCACGCCATAGACTTTCCCTTCCCTCGAAAGTAAGGGACAAATATCATTGTGTTAATGTTAACGAGCCGGCTTTCCGGCCAGTTAGAGTTGTTAATGGCGGGCTACGGTTTACCCTCTCCCGATATCGCTACTAAGTGTATGGATGCCCTAGATTACAAAGATATACGAGGGGTCTCAGTAATATCAATATCAGCAGTTTGCCTCACCCTCTCTTTGAGATTGGCTATGGGGACACAAAACGTGAGTTTCTCAGGAATCATCTTTCGTTCTAGTCTAGATGGGCCCCTCCCTTCTTTGTTGTGTCCGCCTTCTTTATATTATAATATAATAATATGGCAACCTGCGGCTGAGCCGAATTTGGAAAGATTGAGGAAGAGCTCTGAACATAACTACAGTTTGCACCTCTGATGAAGAAGGTGAAGCTGGAAGTCTTATTACGTCTTTCCCCTCTAAGTCGATGTAGCGAACCGAGAAGCCAAGTCGCTTCAAGGCCACAAGGCCAACTTCTACCATTGATTTCTCCCCTGGCACTGCCCATGCCATGTCCCTAATCTCTTTGTTTGGTTTAGGTTAAAAACTCTGCTTTCCAGACCAAAACGGGGTCCAATTTCCGTTGTTCCTAGAGTTTGAAGAGTTTGGAACCCCAGGGGCAATGTGTGCTCCTTGTTTCCGCTGTTGTGTGGAAAAGATCGAAGAATGTGTTCCTACCACAATAGTGGTTGAAGAAAGGACTGCTTTGCCAGCTGTTCCAGTATTTGCTTGATCCCTTAATCATGGGCCACTTCCGGGCATAGCTTGTTCTGCCTTCCGGCTTCCTCTTGTCTGTGTATTCATGAAAAGAAGGATACCAATTGCTCGGGATAAGAAGAATGCTAGTTTTTAGCCGATAAAGAACTCATCTTGCTTGAGTTCCGTCCTTAGGACTATAAAGAGATGCAAAAATTCTTCGTTCTGGCGCGAGTAACAGACCCCTAGGGAAAAAGATTCCTAAATCCACTCTTTCTCTTTTGTCTTCGGTTCATAACGAGAATCCAGTCCTGCAGGAGGTGTTTTCAGAGGATACTTATCCCGGATCAGCATCTGAGTTTGAGTTGAGTCAGTGTCGTACTATTCATGATCAATTCAACCAGAGACGGGGAAAATACCTAAATAGTCAAAAATTCCTTAAAAAAAGGGCTCAGCCTAACATAAAGAGGAAGAATCGTACTACCCACATTGTTTGCCTTTCGACAGAAACATTTCCCTTAACCGTAGTAGGCGAGCAGGTAAACTATATTGTTCCCAGAGGCATTCTTTAAAGCATCAAAACTACGTGTATCACTGGCAGTCCCCGGGAAAGCTATTCGACTTAAGGAGAATCGGTGGAATGCGGCAAACTGATAAATTAGTTCTTTCCAAGTAAATGAAATGAAAGATTTTTTGATCTATGTCTATTAGAAAGCGCTCTCCCCATCTTAGCTTACATAGCTTATAGGCTTCTTGATCTACGAAGAAAGAATCACTTTAATGAAGATTTATAGCATCATTCAAGTAAATACAGATTAAGATCGTAAAAACATAAGCTTGTAATATAGCTACGCCTAATTCCAGACCAGTTAATGCAAGAACTATAAAGAAAGGACCTGTAGACCCTATGAAATAAAAAAGATCATTCATACATAGCATAGTCCAAGCGAACCCACTTAAAATCTTTACTAAACTATGACCGGCCATCATATTAGCAAATAAACGTATTCCTAAGCTTAATGCGCGAAAACAATGAGGGATTAGCTCAAGGAGTACTAAAAAAGGGGCTAAGGGAAGTGGGACTCCTGCGGGTAATGAGAAGCTTAAAAAATGAAGCCCATTCTTTGCAAATCCCACTATAGTAATGCCAATAAAAAGAGAAAATGAGAGACCCAAAGTCACGATAAAATGACTTGTTACTGTGAAGCTATAAGGTATCATACCCTGCAGATTACGAAATAACGAAAAAGTAAAAGTAACCGAGATGCAAGGGAAATACTTTTGTTTCACATTGCCAGAAAGACCACCTATTTGTTCGTTTACCAGGTTCGGCACAAAATCATAAATAAGCTCTAACACGGATTGACAAGCATTTGCTACTGACTTTCCTCCTCCCTTTTTAGTAACTAAATAAAAAACAAATAGGACAAAACTAAGACTTACTAGAAGATAGAAAGATGCATTTGTCAATGAGAAATATAACTTCCCTGTCTTAAGAGGAAGAAATGGTACAATGGCAAATTGATCAAGTGGGCTCTGGGCCTTTTTATCACCCTTTTGATCGCTATCGCTATCGCCCTTCTCCTTCCATTCCTTCAAGAAGGTCATTATAGACCTATGTAATAAAAAGAAAAAATAAAAAAAAAAAGAAACAACGAAAATGAAGCCTACAATTCGGAAAGCCCATTCTTCCGTACTGAAAGGTACTGGAATACTGGGTAAATATTCTGCACTAGGGCTAGGGCCAGGCCCTTTAGGTATATTTGAAAATTTCCACTTCCCATCCTTTAATAGACCAAAAATCCCTAGAACGGCTATCACTCCGAACAGGAATGATAGTAAGTATTTAATTAATAAAAGTAAGTATATAAACTTTCTCATGATTCTGATACTTTGAAAAAGAATTCTGCTCCCTCAATGAAGGAAGACCTTTAGGCAAAGGTTGGTTTTTTCCAACCAAGGAAGAAAGAATCACGCTCTGTAGGATTTGAACCTACGACATCGGGTTTTGGAGACCCACGTTCTACCGAACTGAACTAAGAGCGCTTTCTTATCAGAATAGAAAATAATGTAAAGAAAAGATTCTTTTTTTAAAACGAATCCATTTTCATTTTATATGCATATATTCTATAGTTTCATAAAAATGAACGATTCCGCGCAACGCAATTTGAAACGATCTCGGTTGATTTCCCTTCCTTTGTTCGATTCGTGACTTTGGTAACCCGGTTCGCAAAAAGCTACATCCGGGGGGCCATTTCAAATAGGATTTGTCCCGTGCCCCTGTTCCCATCTCCTCGCTTGCTCGATGCTTTTCTTATTCCTCATGTCTTCTGTGTTCGTAAATCCGAATCCATTGAGGATTGCATTAAACCTATGGAAGCCGGATATCCACTCTTCTGGCTTTTGTAAACTAATTTCCAGATCCGGAATAGATAATAGATAAGGTACTCACACGGAACAACTTCTCCCCACTCCACGAGGCCCAACTACCTGGATTTGTCCAATCAAGGGAAGAAAGAAAGGAATAGCAGCAGCTCAGTAACTATCGTAGGTAGAGTCAGAGAAGACCTTCAAAAGATCTTCATTCAAAGATGGGTACTCCTTGGGTCGATCCTGCTATTGGTGCTACCCTTAGATAGAGCGTAAACGCCTTGTAGCTTTCAATGGGTTCCGTTCCTTATATTATAGTCTTCTCATGAGCAGCTATTCCAGTATTCCAGTACTTATGAATGACTTATTGAATTAACTCAAGAACGAGAAAAAGGTAGCTTTCAAGACACGTTTTTTACTCGGAGATTCCATCATGAGAAGGGAAGAAATCCTGGGCTTCGGTCGCTTTTATCCCCCTAAGGTGAATCAATAGCTACAGGGAAACAACAACTACAAGAACAAGGTCTACAACTCTTGGGCTGCATATTCCCTTCCTCTTGCTATAGCTACATTAACTCAAACTAAAGAACAAGAAAGCTAGTTTATAGCTACTGGTTCCCATCCTCTTTGGCAATAGCAGCAAGAACTTATAACAAAGAACTAAAGCAAAAACAAACTACTACTAACTTCTTTCCGAAGAGAAAAGAAAAAACTACAACAAGGTGCGAAGCGAAAGAGCAATTGAATTGCCGACTCTTCTATGACTTTATCCGAGTTACTTCCACTAAGAAATCACACACGGTATCCTCCTTTTGGAACAAGGTAACCCCCTTTTTGACAATACATCCACTTGAGGAAGCTTGCAAGTCAAATCAGGGGGAAGGTATCCCCTATATATAGATAAATACGTACTGTCCTTAACGGCTTCTGTCCGAAAAGGGCATGCCATTATTGTATTGAAGTTTTCGGAACCTGTTGAAAAAGGTTCTTTTACTCCACTTATGTCCAGTCTGAACGAAGAAAGCCAGCAAAAGGCGAGGAAGACGGAAAGCACAGATGCACTCAGAGAAAGCCGGGAATACAGCTTTATTAGCTGTAGGAGAGGACAAAGGAACAAAAGAACGAGAAAATAGACGCTTTTAAGCCACGTTTTGCGTCGGAAATAAGTTGAGTCGTCCCTGAAGTGGAGTGAATCCCCGGCCCTTACTAGGGCATTTCAAGATCGCCATTCATCCACGCTATAGGAATGACTCGTGAAAGTACAAAAGACAGGGAAACTCGTTCCTATTAGGAGCTAATAAATAAAGAAACTGCTCATTTCCCATAGATTGGTTGGAGAAAAGCAAGGCAACGAAGGCAGCTACTTTTTACGTTTTATATAGCCCTAAAAGTGACCTTTGCTATTTTCATTCCTAGATGCCGATTTGAATGTGACTTTTTTGCGTTTCATATAACTGTGAAATGATCAAACTGAATTTCCCTTCCTAGACTTCGATTCAATTTCGAAAAGTTGCATTTCATATAACTGTGAAAGTTGCTAAAAGCGGTAAAACAGTTCCTTGTGAAAACCTCGGGAAAAGTTCTCTAGTTATACCTTCCCGATAAAGATTACTAAGACATGGAAATAAATCTAGCAATTAGTGCCTCCCCATTTCGTCGACCAAGAAGAAATCTGGCAAGCGTTGGATGAACAAAAACCAACTCTAGAACAATTTCGTAGACTCCTGCGAAACCATATAAAAATACAAGACGAGATAGAAATAATTTATATAGATCTAAATAAAAGAGGTCCGGGAGGTTTCCAACGTGAGTTTCTAACCGAAATGTTAGAAAAACGTTATGGAGGGGAAGGCTTGGGATCCATCCTCCGAAGCCTACGTAAAGACAGACACCATTCTGTGTTCTTTCAAGATGTTCTATACGACTTCACTTTTCTTAAAAAGAATGGCCTCACAGAAGAAATTTTAAGGAAAATATGGCAGGGTCGCCATCCTTAATGTAATGATGGGATTCCTAATCTTATTCGTTTTCTAAAAAACAAATTGGATTCCATTAAATGGATGGAATGTAGGATAGCAGCTCAAGTCGAATGATGCTATAAATCTTCATTAAAGTCGTATTCTGATCGATGATTTGATAGAAGTAGAAGTATGGACCGGTCTAACGGATGAACCGGAGAGTAGGACTAGACCAAAGAAGGAATGTAGTCTACGGGTCCTTCTCGCAGGGCTAAAGCTTTTGAATTGAAGCCGAACTGGGCTACCCTGCCTGCTGGATAAGGAGACAAAGCTTCTTTTTGGCGTTCATAAGATCCTCAACTCCGAAGTCTGTTAGTAAGTGAAAAATGCCTACCCGATTCAGGCCAAAGCGCTGAAGAGAGTCAAATCGTTTCTTTGGTCCGCGCTTTAGTAGTTCAATGAGGGAAGTAAGACTAAGGGCAAAGTTCCATAAGTTTCCCTTCGCTCTTGGGAAGTTGTCTTTTCGGCTAGTACTTTCTTTTGTCAAAGACCAGGGGAACTAAAGCAGCAATCGGAGGGTTTCTTCCTTTCTTCTGAAGACTACTATAAGTATTCTTTCGGCCTTAAGCAAGGAGTTAAGTTAGTCCGGGCTAATATCTTTCTATATGATATATCCTTACAGTTGCTGTTAAAGAGCTATAAGAGCTATCCAAAGGCTATACCTGCCCCAATTCTCTCCTTTATGACAAGGTCACTCCATGGAATGTTAAGATCATCCACGTAAAAGGTATATTCACTTGAATTAGATGGGAAAAATTGACTTCCATCACCAAACCCAGCATTGGTAGCACTTTGACTAAGCGAAGCGACCAGGCACAAACAAAGCACTGAAAGAAAGCGTGTAATCTTTCTCGTGTTAGAAGCTACCTCTTCGAACAAAGAAAAACGACTCACTTGGCCTGCCTTCAGTCAGACCTGAAAGACTACGAATTCAGATGAGAAAGAGAAAAACGAACTTAAATGCAAAGGGAAGACTACAGAGATCGGGAAAGCCTAGCCAGTCCCTCTTGCTTGGGTCAAGAGTAGTTCCTCTTTTCCTTTCTTTCTTAAAGTCTTGTTGTTAATCTCCTGAAAGAGGTTTGTCAAAAGAACAGCTATCAACTCTTTGACTACATATTCCCATAACCTTTGACAATAGCTTACCTACAGCAATAACTCACTAACCAAGTCAGGGATTCATTCTCGTCTCAGAACCTGAGATCCTTCAATCACTGAGAAAAAAACGGAGCAGAACTAAGAAGCAAAACTCCTAACTCTGAAGCAGATGCCCTACTCTTTCTTCTTCTTTTCCCGAGATCAGGCAAATGAACTCCACTTTACTTCTGCTTTGAATGAGGGAATTCACCCAACCTTGCTTTACGAACAATATCAGTAGTTCTCCTCGGTTTTCACAAGGAACTGTTTTACCGCTTTTAGCAACTTTCACAGTTATATGAAATGCAACTTTTCGAAATTGAATCGAAGTCTAGGAAGGGAAATTCAGTTTGATCATTTCACAGTTATATGAAACGCAAAAAAGTCACATTCAAATCGGCATCTAGGAATGAAAATAGCAAAGGTCACTTTTAGGGCTATATAAAACGTAAAAAGTAGCTGCCTTCGTTGCCTTGCTTTTCTCCAACCAATCTATGGGAAATGAGCAGTTTCTTTATTTATTAGCTCCTAATAGGAACGAGTTTCCCTGTCTTTTGTACTTTCACGAGTCATTCCTATAGCGTGGATGAATGGCGATCTTGAAATGCCCTAGTAAGGGCCGGGGATTCACTCCACTTCAGGGACGACTCAACATCCCAGCTGGATAAATCCAAGTACGAACGCCCTTGAATCCTTAGCTACAGGAACTCATTAGCTCAGTAGCTCATTAACAACAAGATCGGGCTACCTTTACTACATTCCTTTTGGGGGCAGGAAGTCAAAGTAGCTAAATCACTGGTCCAACTCGGCTAAATTCTCAATGATCTCCTCGTGACTTCTCTCAATCGTTCAAAAGAGGGTATTTACAGGACTTTCTTCCGGTAGATAGCATTCCAGGGGTGGAAAGCGTGTCTTTAAAGCATCAATTGCTGTTTCTTTCTGTAGGAGACGAGTAGCTATCGCAGTAGGACAAGTCCCTCTTTCTTCTCTGATGCTCTTGGAGCGGTAAACGAAATCTTATTACATTAGCAGGAAGCTTGGATTGTCAACTTCCTTTCCTTCTACTATGAAATAAGGAGAGCTCTTGATCAAACCTTCATGAGCCCATTATATCTACTTTATTTAGAAACCAAATAATGAAACAAAGATGTGAGCTCCCCTATATACTGAAAGCTGAACCTGAAGGAGATTTCGATCTTTCATCAAACGAGCATGCGTTCTAATGAGGGAATCAAGATGCTCAACCAGAGTAGATAGGCGAACAGCAGGAAACTCTAATTGATTTATCCTGGGAGTTTTGTTTAGAAAGAAAGAACTTCAATCCCTTTCTGTTCTTGAGCAACAGCAACCTTTTAAGGAAGAGAAAGCTTCCCAGAAAGAACGGAATGCTTTGAAATAAAATGCATATAGACATATGTCCACCGTATAGGGGAAAGAAATAAGCAACAGCTTTATCCTTTATCAACCTCTTTTGGTTTTGAAAAGTTCTGTTATCTTTTTTCTTTTTCCAATGAAATTATAGGCTTAGCTTCTTTCTCTTTCAACAGTCGGGAGTACTAACACAAAAAAAGTATCAACACAAAGAGCCTTGTCGGTTGCTGGTGCTTCCTAGCTAGTCTTCTTTGTATGAATTTTATCCACTACTTTCACTATCCTCTCACGGCACCAAAATACCACAGCTGCCCAATGTTCGGGCAAGCCTAACACTATAAAAAAGTAAGCTAAATCGGATTAGCCAGGTCGTGTGCGGATCTGTTCTATATATGCTATTATGGCACTCTTCGATAATCCACTCACTTTTGCCACCTAAAGTTTTAAGAAAGTGGTTCATATATCTTCTCTTCCTAAAACAGAAGGAAGAAAGCCATTCGATGAATCCCTCGATTTCATTCGTACAGTGCTAAACCGGTGCAGGACTCAATCGTTGAAAAGAGGTTACCAGTTTAGAGAGTAGCTGGTGTTGCTTACTCCTAAAGGACGAATAAGCTTGACTTGCTTTCTTGCTTGGATTGCTACCAAAGCTTCCCCATATTATATATAGGGATGATTACCACTGACATTTGACATTGTCTTCACTGAATTCTTTGACTGCTGGAGGCTTGAGGCAGAGCTTTCTCTTTCCCTAGCTCCAGAACTAGTTGTGAACTTTAGCAGGTACTAGAACTAGAACGCTGTAAACTCAGACTGTCACTCTCACTGGCTGGGACTTGCCCGTTCCCTTTTTCCGTTGCTTCTCGCGGAGAATGGGCACAAAAAGATTAGGTTCCGTGGTTCGAACAATTTCCCTGGATTCCTTTTCCTATGCTCATTAGTGTGAGCCCTGGCCAATACTCAATCCTAACGAGTCAGGTTCTATCTAATCTAAAGGCGAAAAGGCGGAAATGAAGGCCTAAACCGGGAGATCTTGGACTCTCCTGATAGGATACCATTGCAGATACACGAAAACATGTTTTTC
>CM038114.1:25533992-25539890 GCA_001642375.2 Mentha longifolia
CCTCAGCATCTCCGAATCGCACAGGGAAAGGGAAATCCTTACCTATCCACCTATACTCCTGAAAGGACTAAGCTAGGGGTTTCAGTGGAAAGAAAGACAAATGCTTCCTATTCTTCTATTGGAATTGTCTTCATTGAAGTTTACATTAGATCAACAAGCGTGGAATAGGCAAGGTTGGAAGCTCTTTGTTCAGAAGGAAGGATCGATCAAAGGAACTATCCAACCAAGTCAGGTTTCGTAGGGTAGAAAGTATCGCTTTTTGGGACTGAATAGTAGAAGAAATAGTATAAGCTTTGCCTATGTCTTCCTTTCTAGCTTCCCTGGTAAACTATTATACGATGCTTTTGGTTCAAGAAGAAGCTCATGTTGGAAAGCAAGCATGTGCAAGAACCCATCAGGATACAAATCCTGAGGTCTTCCTGGATGGATTGACCTACGACTGATTTACTCAGGCCCTTTCTCACTGACTTCTTCCTTCAAAGGAAATTCCCTAACTTTAATACATTACTTAATAGATATCTTGACCAGTATTAGTCTCTTAAGAAAGAAGGAAAGGAAGTTGACAATCCAAGCTTCCTGCTAATGTAATAAGATTTCGTTTACCGCTCCAAGAGCATCAGAGAAGAAAGAGGGACTTGTCCTACTGCGATAGCTACTCGTCTCCTACAGAAAGAAACAGCAATTGATGCTTTAAAGACACGCTTTCCACCCCTGGAATGCTATCTACCGGAAGAAAGTCCTGTAAATACCCTCTTTTGAACGATTGAGAGAAGTCACGAGGAGATCATTGAGAATTTAGCCGAGTTGGACCAGTGATTTAGCTACTTTGACTTCCTGCCCCCAAAAGGAATGTAGTAAAGGTAGCCCGATCTTGTTGTTAATGAGCTACTGAGCTAATGAGTTCCTGTAGCTAAGGATTCAAGGGCGTTCGTACTTGGATTTATCCAGCTGGGATGTTGAGTCGTCCCTGAAGTGGAGTGAATCCCCGGCCCTTACTAGGGCATTTCAAGATCGCCATTCATCCACGCTATAGGAATGACTCGTGAAAGTACAAAAGACAGGGAAACTCGTTCCTATTAGGAGCTAATAAATAAAGAAACTGCTCATTTCCCATAGATTGGTTGGAGAAAAGCAAGGCAACGAAGGCAGCTACTTTTTACGTTTTATATAGCCCTAAAAGTGACCTTTGCTATTTTCATTCCTAGATGCCGATTTGAATGTGACTTTTTTGCGTTTCATATAACTGTGAAATGATCAAACTGAATTTCCCTTCCTAGACTTCGATTCAATTTCGAAAAGTTGCATTTCATATAACTGTGAAAGTTGCTAAAAGCGGTAAAACAGTTCCTTGTGAAAACCTCGGGAAAAGTTCTCTAGTTATACCTTCCCGATAAAGATTACTAAGACATGGAAATAAATCTAGCAATTAGTGCCTCCCCATTTCGTCGACCAAGAAGAAATCTGGCAAGCGTTGGATGAACAAAAACCAACTCTAGAACAATTTCGTAGACTCCTGCGAAACCATATAAAAATACAAGACGAGATAGAAATAATTTATATAGATCTAAATAAAAGAGGTCCGGGAGGTTTCCAACGTGAGTTTCTAACCGAAATGTTAGAAAAACGTTATGGAGGGGAAGGCTTGGGATCCATCCTCCGAAGCCTACGTAAAGACAGACACCATTCTGTGTTCTTTCAAGATGTTCTATACGACTTCACTTTTCTTAAAAAGAATGGCCTCACAGAAGAAATTTTAAGGAAAATATGGCAGGGTCGCCATCCTTAATGTAATGATGGGATTCCTAATCTTATTCGTTTTCTAAAAAACAAATTGGATTCCATTAAATGGATGGAATGTAGGATAGCAGCTCAAGTCGAATGATGCTATAAATCTTCATTAAAGTCGTATTCTGATCGATGATTTGATAGAAGTAGAAGTATGGACCGGTCTAACGGATGAACCGGAGAGTAGGACTAGACCAAAGAAGGAATGTAGTCTACGGGTCCTTCTCGCAGGGCTAAAGCTTTTGAATTGAAGCCGAACTGGGCTACCCTGCCTGCTGGATAAGGAGACAAAGCTTCTTTTTGGCGTTCATAAGATCCTCAACTCCGAAGTCTGTTAGTAAGTGAAAAATGCCTACCCGATTCAGGCCAAAGCGCTGAAGAGAGTCAAATCGTTTCTTTGGTCCGCGCTTTAGTAGTTCAATGAGGGAAGTAAGACTAAGGGCAAAGTTCCATAAGTTTCCCTTCGCTCTTGGGAAGTTGTCTTTTCGGCTAGTACTTTCTTTTGTCAAAGACCAGGGGAACTAAAGCAGCAATCGGAGGGTTTCTTCCTTTCTTCTGAAGACTACTATAAGTATTCTTTCGGCCTTAAGCAAGGAGTTAAGTTAGTCCGGGCTAATATCTTTCTATATGATATATCCTTACAGTTGCTGTTAAAGAGCTATAAGAGCTATCCAAAGGCTATACCTGCCCCAATTCTCTCCTTTATGACAAGGTCACTCCATGGAATGTTAAGATCATCCACGTAAAAGGTATATTCACTTGAATTAGATGGGAAAAATTGACTTCCATCACCAAACCCAGCATTGGTAGCACTTTGACTAAGCGAAGCGACCAGGCACAAACAAAGCACTGAAAGAAAGCGTGTAATCTTTCTCGTGTTAGAAGCTACCTCTTCGAACAAAGAAAAACGACTCACTTGGCCTGCCTTCAGTCAGACCTGAAAGACTACGAATTCAGATGAGAAAGAGAAAAACGAACTTAAATGCAAAGGGAAGACTACAGAGATCGGGAAAGCCTAGCCAGTCCCTCTTGCTTGGGTCAAGAGTAGTTCCTCTTTTCCTTTCTTTCTTAAAGTCTTGTTGTTAATCTCCTGAAAGAGGTTTGTCAAAAGAACAGCTATCAACTCTTTGACTACATATTCCCATAACCTTTGACAATAGCTTACCTACAGCAATAACTCACTAACCAAGTCAGGGATTCATTCTCGTCTCAGAACCTGAGATCCTTCAATCACTGAGAAAAAAACGGAGCAGAACTAAGAAGCAAAACTCCTAACTCTGAAGCAGATGCCCTACTCTTTCTTCTTCTTTTCCCGAGATCAGGCAAATGAACTCCACTTTACTTCTGCTTTGAATGAGGGAATTCACCCAACCTTGCTTTACGAACAATATCAGTAGTTCTCCTCGGTTTTCACAAGGAACTGTTTTACCGCTTTTAGCAACTTTCACAGTTATATGAAATGCAACTTTTCGAAATTGAATCGAAGTCTAGGAAGGGAAATTCAGTTTGATCATTTCACAGTTATATGAAACGCAAAAAAGTCACATTCAAATCGGCATCTAGGAATGAAAATAGCAAAGGTCACTTTTAGGGCTATATAAAACGTAAAAAGTAGCTGCCTTCGTTGCCTTGCTTTTCTCCAACCAATCTATGGGAAATGAGCAGTTTCTTTATTTATTAGCTCCTAATAGGAACGAGTTTCCCTGTCTTTTGACCAAGGATCTCGTAACTCTAAAGCAAAAGGAGTTCTTGGCGTCCTTTTAGGAAATCTATCCGAACTATAGCTAAAGAGTCTTCCTTTTCTCCCTTTTCTAGGAGAGATGTCCGTAAATCTAGCTCTTCTATCTAGCGGTTTCGGATCCCGTTTTGAACTAGAAGGTTGGCAGTAGATTCCGTACTTTTCACTGAATAGCAACCTCTTTTGGCTCTTTCGTACCCTTTGCTTGATCTAGATCTAGGATTTCTTCCTCTATTTCGAACTAACCCGCTAAACATCCACTTTCTAAGCCCGCTGGATCAATGGGAGAATCTCCTTGCCTTCAGTCCGGATCTTTGTTGACCCAAATCAAATAGAAAAACCCGACAGCTAAGCTAAAAAACGAAAGGATTCAAAGGCGATTCGAGATTCAGTAAGAAAGATTCAAGAGGATAGGGTGGAATTGACCCCAGTATGCCAATCCAAGTCAGAAGACTCCTAAGGAGAAACCTTCATATTGATATAGCTCTTTTATTAACCACTGTAGAAAACCTTCAAACCTTGAATACCGGCTACACCGGATTGATTAGTTCTGTTCTTTAGCTCGTTCCCTACCATTCATTAATGATATGGCTATCATACGAGATCGATATCCACCTGGACATCCATCTCTACCATAGGGTTCATTAGAGATAACATTCATACGGAGGCATGCATTATTAATACAGTAGCTGCAGTTGCCTACTATTATGTTATTCTTACACTAACTACCGGCATGTACTCCCATCCTACCATACAAACGTGTACTAATCAAGCAACAAAATACACAACTTATCATACAGAAGTTGCACCCTTGAAACAAATACACTGACAAAGTAGCCTTCTCTACTTTTAGTTGAGCAGAGTTGCCTTACTAAGGAACACCTTACCCTATTGCTAGCATTAGCACTACCTCGACGTCCCCCAGCTGATTCTGATTCCAATGTCCCACTAAACTAACTCGCCCAATCAATCCAATGGCTTCGCCCGTTCCAGTCCCGTTAGAGAGATCCAAAACTGGATATTCGGAGCCTATAGATAGATCGATCCCGCGTCTATTCGTTCTCTGACCAGTTCCATATACAGGGACCATGTGCCACCAATAGCAAAACAACTGGCGGTCGAATCCACCCAGCAGTTGACTCCATTGACCGAGTATAGGCGCCATTCCACCCATCATTTTTTACATGGTTAGTGGATAGAACGGGGGCCGGAGCTTGCTCCTTCGTACTAGTGTAGTGGCTTAGCTGCCTTAGTTTCCCTTCCTTAGCACAAGCGCTAATCTAAGGATAGAATTCCTGCCAGATAGTTAGAGCGTCTAAACTGAGACCTGGGGATATAGTTCCAAGCCCAGCATCCGAAGCATGCGAAGATTAGGATAGTGGTTCAGGTGTGTGATTCATAGGATTTGAAAGGAATGGCGTGACCAGATTCTTTTGATAAATCCCATTTATCCGGTACTTTTTCTTTTCTTTCAGTGAATAGAATCTTGGATTTGTAGTCGTAGATATGCCAATCTAGCTGGGGCAATCGATCGGGCGAAGGAGAATTTCCAAGTGTCGCACAGCAGCATCTCCTTTTGAAAGATTTGCGAGTCCTTTGACTATTGCCGAATGCCAAATTGACGCTGCTAGCCATATCACGCCAGGAGCAATCGGGGTTCAGGGAGTGTAGGTGTACCGCCTAATGTTAGAGAAAGGAGAACAAATACCAATTTCCGCATCCGTCCATGGAAGACTTCATGGTCGAAATCTCGTTCAAGGAGAACATCAGGGAGTGTTTGCGTGATCGAATAATGAAGGAACCTCCGAACAAGGTCTGGTCTGGGCTCAGTCTTGCGGGCAGGTCGGTTTCCTAGCCGGCGATGGTTCAAATAACAAAAGATCATAAGAGAAGAAAAGAGACTGGCTGGTTTAGATGATCTTCTTTTGGTCCACCTAAGAAAACTCGGTAAACTAGCGCGAGCTATACGAAGCGAACACCCACTTCGGAGCGCCAACATAGGATCTCAGGATTTACCGATTGGATATAGATAAAGAGTGTGATATCCCCCTTTACGGATGGGACCAAGAGGTCCTAAACTAGCGATTCTGCTTACGATTAGCGCCTTGTAGTGATTCCTGAATGGGTCAAAGATTGGAATTCCTGCTACTTATTATAGATTGGGGATGAGCTCTCCCGGGAGAGGTCCCCGCCTCTCGGGGGGCGGAAGCGAACTTCTATGCCGATCAGAAAGGTAGAAGATTCAGAACTGAAAGGATGGATAGTGTGGCTGAACGAGTCTAACCTAGCAGCTAGAAGAGTTCAATTACAAATAGGGCTTTGTCAAAAGTCCCTGGGAACAAGTGGTGGACTTTCTTTAAACTATCTATTTATTA
>CM038114.1:25555242-25652640 GCA_001642375.2 Mentha longifolia
TGATGAGGTTTCTGTGACGGGTCGAATCGCGCATAGTGCCTGTCCGTTTAGCGTACTCATGAAAGGACGCCGTGCCTCCTTGCTCCACTGTAGGCCCGCTGCTACTAGAAGCCTCATCTTTAGGAGGAGCCCATTTCGTCGCCATTGACCCTTCGTTCTTGATTATCATGTTGTGCATGATGATGCAAGCATACATAATATCTTGCATATGATCGCGGAAGTAGAGTCTCGACGGGCCTAGGATGATTTGATCTGCCCTCACTTTAAGGGTGAGGGTAGATAGCAATAATAATCAATTATAGTATAATTGAGTCGAATCCTCAAGTAATGCTAGGTCGTTTAAGATTCAAGTAGTAATTCAATTATCTTAACTTAATATTCAAGCTTACAAGTGACATGTTTCTGTGTTTTCTTAATCCCTATTAAGCAATGTAATTAGAAAAGTAACAAACTAGATAACAACTAATAACAAAAGTTACAAACAATAGTAGAAAGTTTGGTTCCAAATATAATCCGATAATCACTAGAGGCCTAGGTTTTAGGATTTGTTAGGATTAACCATTTTAATCTAATTCATATGGGAGTTCTATACATAGTAAACATCAATTCTTCTCTCGAAGCAACCAATATTAGTGGATTAACCTATGACATCTATCTCCGACTAGGACTCAAGATGCATAAATTAACTCCAAATAGCTCAATTAATATCTAGAAACTCCTATTAGCAAGAATTACTAATAGGTTGTGATTTGATGCTAAGTGCTATGAATTAAAGCCTACTAAGCATTTAACCAAACACCTTGTATGCACTCAATGATGCCAATCAATCATGCAATAAAATTAAGTCCCAAACCACAAGACATATGAATTAGAAGGTAAATCCAACAACAAAACCTAAAAAGCCAAGGATCTAGATCATATCTTCATATATTGGAACCAAGGAAATTTGACTAGACATAATTGAAGAAATTAAACCATAAAAATAAATAAAATCATGCTTAAAAGATAGAGAATTTAAAGAGGAAGAAGAAAATGGTCTTGAATCTTGAATCCACAAAGTGAAGCTATAACAATCTTGAATTACTAAAAAGGAAGAGGGAAACATTTATAGGGTTCTAAAATATTAAAGTATGCCAAAGATCTACAAATAGGGTGAATTTTAGGATAAAATACATTGAAAATCGATTTTGAGTCGAATCGGGGCAAACGGGACGAACCGGGGCGAGTTTGGGCTAGCCGAACTCGCCCCTTAAGTTGAGGGAGCACGCTAACCGGCGGTCTGGGAGGTCGCCGGCGGTCTGGCAGACCGCCGGCCCAGACTGCCGAACTCTCTGTCCTAGCCACGGTGTTTTGGCAGCTTGGCCGGCGGTCTGGCAGACCGCCGGTCAGGCCGCCGGCCCTCTTCCTTGACCGGTCAACTCCGTCTTCTCTTTGCGCGATGTTTTCATTTTCGCTCGTACTCTCTCGTCCGAACTCTGATTTCCGAACGCTTTTTGCTATGGACTCCCAACGAACTCCTCTTCGACATCGATCAAATTAGCCAAATGAGTTCTTCATTATCCTGTAAAAAGGCACAAAGAGACTTGAGAGAACGAGGAAAATATAAACGAACTTGAACTAGTGAAAACCTAAGTCCATAAAATCAATTTCCACATTTTTAACCCTAGGTTTCACCCAAATTAAGCTCGATTCTTCTTCGTTTCTAGCCTTCGATCCTTAGCCACATGAATGCTTTTTCCAATTCTTATAAGAATGGATCGAAAACCGAAAATAAACGAGGAAAGTAGAATGTATGCTACAAGTTAAGAAACCCTAGCATTTCTAATCTTTAAGCACATGAATCGAGACTTAAACACACGCAAAACACTCTCAACATGCACATAAAATACGTGTTAATCATGATTCCCCACCGCATTCTCAGTACGCCGAAAGCCCTTTCGACTTTCGAGCCGACTCTTGCTTTGCTTTGAAAACTTGAACTTTCAGGTCGGCCGCGACAGTTGGGCTTGAGACGAAAACGGGCTACTTCGGGTATATCTCATCGGCGAGGTAGTAGGCCTTGTTGTATGAATGTCCGTTCGCCATGAATTGAATGGGTGGAGCTACCCCATTGACAACATCGCTGAAAAGGCGTGATTGGTTCAGGACGTTGATGTTGTTGTTGGAGCCCACAACTCTGAAAAAAGCGTTCCAAACCCACAAATCATGAGAGACGACCGCCTCTAGGATGATCGTAGGAACCCCCTTATCGCCACAAACATATTGACCCTTCCACGCAGTTGGGCAATTCCTCCAACTCCAGTACATGCAGTCGATACTACCTAGCATCCCTGGAAAGCCATGGCGTTCATCGTGCATACGCAGCAGTCTTGCACAATCAGTTATATTTGGCCGCCGTAAATAGTTGCCTCCAAAAATAGCAACGATCGACCTACAGAAGCGCTTCAGACAATCAATTCTCGTCGTCTCTGCCATGCGCAGGTACTCGTCGAGGTGGTCCGCTGGGCAGCCGTTGCCGAGTTGACGCATCGTAGCAGTGCACTTCTAAATCGTGGTGAAGCCCTCCCTTCCTAGACCGTCTGTACGTTGCTGGAAGAACGGATCGCGCTCCTCCAGGCATTGGACGATGTGCAAGAACAAGGTCCTCAACATACGAAATTGACGTCGGAAGTTTGCAGCGCCGTAGGTTGGACTATCACCAAAATAATCTGCCAGCAATTGGGCGGAACCACCGACACGATCTCGATCTATGAAGGCCCTCTGCGCCGGACGTCATTGGCGCCTCGTCTGTTGATCTTCCATCCTCTTTCGTTGCGCTTCTGCTAAAGCTTGGATGACATTGTCCGATTTTCTCAATTGTTCGAACGCTCTTGGCAACCTCGTTAGAGTCGCTTGAAGATGTTGACGATGAAGACATTTTTGTTTAACTTTTTGAGAAGAAATATGAAAAATTGAAGATGAATTTGTGTGTGAAAGATGGATTATTGTGTGATATGTGGGTGTGTGTTGAGATGTATTTATAGGAATTTTTTTAATTTATTAGTGCTGATTTTTCCTTTTTTTTTAATGCTGAAAATTCATTTAAAAAAAATAAAATAAAAATAAAATTAACCCGGCTGACGTCATAATGACGTCAGCACGGGATCGATCTGTGGGCACTCGAGCGCACCCTCTCGTCCGATCTCGCCGGCCCCAATGCGCGCCCGGGATTAGTCCCGGGATCGCTCGCGGCGGCGCCCGGATCGAAACCGGCGCGTTGGGGCTGCCCTAACTCATTCGGTATGAGATCCTCTATATCCAAAATGATGTTCCAATATTCCAATGTTATCTCAAAATTTAGTTTATACTATACTAATTTTATATTTTTTTTATAAAAAAATAAAAATACTATAATATACTGTAGTAAATTATACTAATAGATATTTATAAGAAAATATATATTTTTAAAATTATATAATTTAGTTTTGAATTTTTCAACTCTAATATAATAATAAAAGTAAAATTAAATGCGAAAAATAATTATAACCCCTAATAGAGATGTGTGAACCCTTAAAATAATTATAAAATTAAATTAAATTATTATAAAATAAATTTATTAAAAAAATACATAAAACTAATAGGGACACACTTGGGTCAGCCAGAGGCACCGTGCGGCCGGCTAAAACACTGACACTTTTATTCGTGTAGATTAGCAATTTTCTGTATAAAGATTGACACTTTTAAAAATTGGCATTTTATTCGTAAAATAATTATGTTAAAGATTGAAACTTTTATTCGTATAGATTAACATTTTTCTGTATAAAGATTGACACTTTGACCCGACCACACTATGTGACCGACTTCACCCAAATTTTTGTCAAACTAATATAAATTAAATTTCGAGACACGATTGTGATACCGAATTTGGGACGGAGGATCCCAAGTCAACTTATTCTACTTGCATGCATGTTGGTTATTTTAATAGTGTGACCTCAGAATAAAAACTCTTAAAATCGTGCATGCTTACCGAAAACTATACGTACTGATCAAATTTAACTGACTGAAATGTTAGAAAACAAATTCTTAATTAATTATATACATCTGATCTAGTTGAAATGCGATTTGATGAAATTGAGTGAAATGCAATATTCTTCTGTAAAATGTATGCAACAAACACAAGCAAATGCTATTAAATGATTAACATAAGCGATTAATTACTTCAGATATAAATAAATAAATATATAAATAAATAAATTAATAGATAGATAAATAAATAAATAAATAAATATATAGATAATAAATGAATAATAAATAAATAAATAAGATAGCGCCTCTATTTTGTTTCTGCCATTTGCCGTACATTGCAGGAAAAACATGTGCAGTTATTGGCACATGGTAATTATGCTAAAGTAGATGAATTTTCTTTCAATTCCAAAAGAAAAAAGGAAAAAAGAATAAAAAAATTATCGAAGCTTCTGATCCAACGGTCAAATTTGATGAGCATAACAGAACCAATATTATAATATAATCCTCTAATTCATAAAAACTTGGAAAAGGATAATAAATAAAAAGTCTACATACTTTCCAATTAAGTCATTATCATGCATACACTCTAAATAAGGATCTTACGCACATTGCACTTTTATTTCTCGTCTAATTAAAATGATAATTAATTATTCATATAGTACTCCATATAAGTGAATTAATTAAGGAAACACGCGTGAAAGTAAGAGTTGAGAATATTAACGAGATTAGGTGACAAAATATAGCAAAAACCAGGCCCGTGTCAATAAATATTAAGGCCCTGTGCTAATTATGAAATTAGGCCCTTAAATTTTTTTAGGATATTATTTTAAAGTAATTGTATTACGATAATTTCTTACAAAATACTCCGTATAAAACTAAATATGCAAATCGTTTTAATGTTTTATTTAAAACAAGACATCCTCCAGAAATCCAAATGGAGAATTAATGTAAAAGACATTATCTTGTTGATTAAGGTAGTGGATGGAGCTTTAAATTTTTTGAGGAAAATAAAAATGAAAAAATAGAAAGAAGAAGAAATCAGGAAGAGATGCGACGACGGGAAAAAAGAAAAAGTGAGTGAGGCGTGAGGGGAATAAAGAGGAAATTGGTTGGGCCGCCTAAGAGCCGGGCCTGCAAAAAACGTAAGGGTAAAATCAGTATATATCTATTCGCAATGTTTGCTAGCATCATGCATGGAACACTCACCTAAAGAAGATGCACGATCATATTAGTAGAGATGCATCATTATCATCATATGAAATGCATGATTTATATGTTTTTACGAAGAAAAAAAAAAGTGTGTAAACTATCGCATCCCTATAATGTGTGTTTTTTTTAAAAATAAAAAATTATTTCAAAGATAATAATAGATTCAGTTAATTAATGGTTGTAACTTGATGTCAATTTTTTATTTTATTTAAAATAAATAAAAAGAGATGTTATATTCACCATGCATATCTATCTATCTATCTATATATATTAAAAGCTGAGTTTAAATTCAACAATCAATTTGTAATGACAATTTTGTGATTTAATCTTAACATCAGGGTAAAAGATTATGCAGTAGTGTGAACGCAAAACATAAAAAGAGAGAGATAGTTGTGCGTGTACCCGTAACTGCACGTATTCTATTCTCTCTACTCAAATTCAATTTTCTCTGTCTCAATTCTCAAAGTATTTCGGTAAATTCGAGAGAGAGTTTTATCTCTTCAAATTCAATTTTTTCAATTTGTAAGGTGAGTCTAATTTAATTAATTTGATCACTATAATATCAAATATTTTCATGAATCAATTATACCTACATAAAAATTAATTGTCAAAGATAAAAGTTAGCATAATTGATAGATTTTTCTGGATGATCAATATGATATTCTTTTTTTTCTTTTTCTTTTTTTAATAAATTCAACAAATCATTATAAAACTACATATACAACTTACACTTTTTTCACCCCACGTTCGCGTGAACAAAATAACGATAAAATCATTTTTTGGGTGGGGGGAATATAGAGAGGAAGCGGTTGTATTGAGGAAAAAAAGAACAAAATTAAAATAAAAGAAAAATACACTAGCCGTAGGGAGTTAAAACCTTGGACCAAAAGTTCCGGGTTCGAGTCCTCCGTGGCGCGGCCTTAAAATTTGCCTGATCAAAAAAAAAAAAAAAAAAAAAACACACAATTTATTAATTTAAAATAATTGTCCACTCACCTATTTTAAATTTTAGGTTGAATTTTAACGTAAAATCCATACGTCGATTTGTAAAAGCAAACCAATATTATCACTTATGGATAAGAGTTTTATGCACAAATATTTAAGTCTTTAAAATATCAAAGGAAGGAGAAGAAGGAGTCGCGACGCGAGTCTGGGAAGCCGCAGAATAGAGAAGGAGGAGTCGCGATGCGAGTGCTTGTATTATGTGACTTCAATTATTTTTTTTATTCTTTCTTAACTTATTTTAATTTGGTTAGGATTAATTAAGAATGAGCATTTTAATTAGAAATGGGCTTTTTAATTATAAATATCAATTAAGCCCAAAAAACTAAATAAAAAAGCCTATCTAATTGAGGCATTGCCTCAAGGCATTTTGAGGCGAGGCGCATGCCTAAGCTAATTGAGGCGATCGCCTTAAACAATGCTTTTGAGATTACCACCTCGAGGCAATTTTTACGCCTTTTACAAAACTGTTAATAATAATATATAACTCTAAGCAGATTTTATGATGATAATTACCGTGTATACATTGTTATGGTTTACCCCTCCCTACACATATATGCACATTTGTAATCGTTAACTAGATATTAATCATGTGCAATGGAATTAATTTTTAGTAAATTAACCCCATCTTAAAAGATTTTGCGCTTTTAACTTACTAATATATATATAATTAATTTTTCAAAAGAAATATATTTATTTAATCAATATAATTAATTTTTTGAATATAAAATTTTATCGTGCATTACACGGGTGCAAATACTAGTGTTTTTAAAAACAATGTAAGGTAGATATATATAGGAGTATATAATAAACTCCGGCCCTTATAGTAGTACATCCATCAAAGAATTGTGAAAAAACATAAATAATAAATGCAATATTGTAACGAGCTTGAAGATTCAAAGTTCGAACAAGACGAAGGAGATTCAAGAACGAGGTATTTCTTGATCTCAAATCTGTAGAACAAAATAAATCTAATAAATGCGAATTTATGTTCTTATGTCGAAAGATTTGATTTGTGAAATCCTCCCTTTCCGCTTCCGCTCGATAATATCGAAAAGACGGATTTGATTAGTTCCAAAACTGTTTTGGACTCGCATCTTTGAAAAATATAGAATTTGAGAATCTAATTTCGTCGCAAGTAATGTTCTCATGGCAAAAAAGATCTTTCAAGGGAAGTTCTGAAAACTCGGCAAGAAAAAAAGAGAGGAAGAATTACATCCCAAAAAAGTTTTCAAATGCTATTCCATGGTTGCAGATTGTGACAACTAGACGTGAAGAATGTGTTCTTGTATAGAGAGATTGATAAGGATAATTTACATATTGGAGCAATAGTCAGGTTACGTATCTAGATTAAGAAAGAACTCTACGGGTTTAAACAAGCTTGGCGAGCTTGGTTCGGCAAAATCCCTGACTACTTGATTTTTTGTCTTTTTCGCATCAAATTCAAATTCTAGTCTATTTGTTAAAAAGAAAGGGGACTTATCTTTTCTATGTAGATCCATATGATTGGTCTTTTGTACGTGGATGATACGATAGTAACTAGAAATGATACCAATAAAGTTGAAAAACTCGAAGACAAGCTTGGAATAATGTTCGACATCAAGAAGTTGGGATAGTTGAACCATTTTCTTGGCCTACAAGCCATTAGAAAGAAGAATGGATTTTATTTTATTTCATAAGAAAGCTACGCCAAGAAGTTAGTACGTTTTGGATCAAACCAAAGCAAAATTTGCTCTACTCCTCTTGATGTAAATCTCAAACTCAGGCATGAAGGGGGATCACTAATTCCTAATCACCAATCTTATCGTGCCCTTGTTGTTAGTCTTTTATACTTGATTATGACAAGGCTTCAACATTCTGATCAGTAAGTTATGTAAGTAAATTAATTTATGCAATCACCGCGAAAGCCCCACCTGAAAGCAACAAAATTGAGTTTGAAGTATGTTACCTAGATTTATTCAAGAAGAATGTGATATCTCCTTATTTGGTTTCACTTGTGATGCTGACTTTGGTGGAGACTTTGATGATAGAATATTGTTATCAGGTTATATTTTTCTTTGTGATGATAGCAAGAAATAAGATTCAGTTTCTCTATCAACAATTGAGGTGAGATATAAGGCTGAGGCGCTTGCTATTCAAGAGTGTATTTTTTCACAAAGGCTTGTTGAAGACGCGCGTATACCAATAACCAATCCATCTAAATTTTTTGGAGAAAGTGGTATCAAACTTACAAATAATGTAGTGTGTGTCATGCAAGAACTAAGCACATCGAGATCGAGCACCATTTTATTTGAGAAAAAGGTTCTTCGTGGTCTAATTAATACGTTGGAAGTGCGATGTCAAGATAATGTTGCAAATATCCTTAAATGCAAGATTCGCTTCCGAAAAAATCGTTTGAGCCCTGCAGTCCAAGTTGGGATTAATTTCCAAAAAATCACTTTAAGGGGGAGTGTGCATAAATAAAATTAATTTTTTGGGATTCCAAAAGATCGTCTCCAGAATTGTTAAGAGTAACATATTTGCTATTTGTTTAGGGCACGTTTGGTAGCATAGATGAGAAAATGACAGATAAGAAAAGGGGTGATAAGGTGAGATGAGAAAATGAGTGACAAGGTAAGATAAGAAATGTATTTGGGTGTTTGGTAAGTAAAATAACAAATATAGATATCTTGGTTTGTGTGTTTGGTAGACTAATTTTAACTGAGGATAAATTATAAAATTACATATTTACCCAAGAAAAAATAAAAAAAAACAATTAAAAAAGAAAAAGTTATGCAGCAATTGAAATTGAAAATGGAATGAAAAAGATCTAAAAGAAAGAACCAAAAAAAAAAAATCTCTCTCCTCAGCCGCTGCTTCTGCTTCATCCTCCCTACTTCTGTTTCATCCTTCTCCCTCGAAATCTCTCGGCCTAAACTGGTATGAATGCCCTGAGTAAATTGCAGCAATATTCCTCAACAAATTGTGAGATCCCTCAACAAATTGCGAATATTATTCAAGATATGGAATGGCGGTGGTTGTCGGCGATGAACCCAAATGCCGCTGCTTTTGATTTTACTTCAACATCCACTGCGCGTGTTGCTCCTTGTACTTCCGGATGGTGAAGATGGAGCCTAGAGAGGGGATGATGATGAGAATGAAAGGGAATACGACAGACAGGAGGAGGAGGAGGAAAGTTGAGAACTGATTTTTTAGGCGAAGGTCTGATGGTGTTAGGCAGTAGTGGCTGGGTGGTGGTGGCCGGCGGTGTTGGCTAGCGGTGATGCCGGCGGTGTTGGTGGTGGTGGCTGGCGGTGGTGAGAGGGAGAAGGCTTGAGAAGAGAGGGGGCAAAACGGTGAACTCAAATTACTGTTCAAGTGGGAAATTTTTATCCCACCTAAAAAGGTGGATTCTTTTATAAAAGGCTACAGTGCTTTTTTTACCGGGCCGACCTTATTTTTCGGGCCCCTAAGAAAATATTAATGGTCTACCAAACAGCCAAAAATGCCCAGAAAATATTTCTCATCTTGGTTTATTGGGCCTTATAAGAGCTACCAAACGTGCCCTTAGTCTCTAAAGTTCAAGACATTAATTAGAGATTCTAAATTTCTATTTGCTATTTGTTTAGTCTCTAAAGTTCAAGACATTAATTAGAGATTCTAAACTTCTCTTTGCAGTAGTATAAATATGTGACTTCTTGTGTTTAGTAATCAGACGAAAAAATTTCAAAAAAAAGTAATCGGACGAAAAATTCCACAAAATTCCCTTGTTCTTTACAACATTTTAGGCTCTCTTTATTTTTTTGATTGTTTTTCACCACCGGTGGGTTTTCGTCTAGTAGTACCATTCTCTATTGTTTGATATCTTTACAATTTTGCTGTAAGATTTTTCATCTGTTGGGACCGGCCTTGCTCACGTAATATTGGTGGATTTGGTTTGTAACAAAGATCAAACTGAATTAAAAAATAAATTTATCGTAAAATTGAGTAAAACTGAAATGATGACATTTATTATATTATTATATTCTTAATCTATTACCCACTTATCAATCTTATTAAAATTAAGATTGTCATAGCTAATACAAGCTCCATCAGAGTCAACCATACAATCTATGGACGCTCGGCCTTTATCTCAAGTTGGATCGTAAGCAGCAATGTTCACGATCTGACCCGAACTTGTTCGTGCAAATTCGCAACGAACAACGATGCTTGTGTTCTTTACCTTGAATTTATATTCCTCGTTCGGCCTCAAATTGAATCTAGCAATCTATGCACCATTCTCAATATAACAATTGAGGAAGATCGGAAAGTTGGAGTCATTCACTGGCTAGTCACGTGCAGCACCGGTGCCCTTCTCGTGCCTTTCATTTCTACGGCGCCGACTAACACCAAGAGCATGCATGCTCAGAAATGCAAATTTATGTGCAATTAATTTTCCCTTTAGCTTATGGTTTTGTTGAATTTTGTAGGAAACGAAAAAAAAAAAGTGACCGAAATTGAAATTCACTCCAAGTTCGTTCTGTAATTAACTAATGAACAATTGATGGCATGTCTATAGTGTCTCTTAACAAAGTATGGGTTGGATATTTAAGAGCTGACAGAAAATAATACTAACGTAAAAATTTTTTTGTTAGGATGCACCGATGCTAAAGCTACATTCATCACCTAGATCCACCCCGATTCATCCACATGTATCACGTGCAAACTTGTAACAGTTTTAGGAGAAATATAAGATAAACGAATAGATTCAACATCTTTTTACGATGAGATATAACACTTTTATAATATTAATACCTAAGGTCAATTTATTTTATGAATTTGAACCACATGAAATTTTACAAATTGTCATCCACAATTAACCATGAAGTTCATTATCAACTCCACACTTGACCAATTAAGTGAGTTTTATATTGTTAAAACAGTTCAAGTTCGGTGCTTTGAAATTAAACCATATACTGTAATATACATATGTTATTGAACTCGATCGATCCACATTTGCTTAAATTGGAATGAACAACTGATCTAAATTTCATATATGTACTTTACTGTAGTACTTTTGACTGAAAATAATAAGTTTTTCTTCAGAATTATATGTGACTAATTAAACGATCTCTTGCTGAGAATTCAGAAACATGTTTTGGAGGGTTTTTTGATATTTTTATATGTGATATATATCAATATATGAGAGCTGATAGAACTGTGACACATCAATCTAAAAGCTTATTATGGAGCCCAAAAGCTCACTAAACCTACTCTTTCTATACCTATAAATAAGGCTCTTCATACGACTTTAAAAACACACAAAAAATCATAATCACCAGCACAAAAATTAGAGTTATTCTCTATGAATTGCTCTTTAATATTCAAGGTGTAATTCGTGGAAAATATCGCGTCCTTTGTCGGAATCATCTTACATCCGAGTTTAATTCGCAAGTCCTTCGAATTAACATGTCCTTGGGCTGAAATCGTCTCAAATTCGCGTTTAAATAGGACATCCTCCAAATTAACACATTTTTCATGGAATCGTCTTAAATTTGTATTTAATCCAGACGTCCTACGAGTTAACGCGTTCTTCACCTAAATTATAAAAAATCGTGCTTAATCTGAAAGTCCTCCGAATTAACGCTTTTCTCATTGGAATCATCTCAAATTAGCGTTTAATCCAAAAATAATTAGAAGCCCCTCATATTAACGTTGTAAATCAAACAACAAGGAGATCAAGAAGGCCTATATTCTCCGGAAAGTTCGAGTTGTTTGAAGATTACTTAAGATATATTTGAAGAGAAAAATCAGAGAATTATGCACATTTATTTATTGAATTAAATACAATAAAATTTTTGTTTACAATTTTCTAGGGTACACTAATCCAATTAGGATTTATAATTATTGTTAACATTTAATTTTGCTTTTATTAGTTATATTAGGTTGATAAATCCAAAATTAGAGTATATAATTATTAAAAAATAATTTTTATTTATAAATGTTATTATGATTTGTTATATTAATTATAGTATTTTTATTTTTGTAAAATATAATATAAAACTAATAGAAATTAAGATTTTGGACGCGGTTGTAACACCGGAATTGAGACGGAGGATATCATCCAAAGATTTACAAGCATTTATTATTGAGAATTATAATACAGATAAATAGATTTCACGACTCACTACAAGTTCGAACCTTTAAATGATATGATATTCTATCGGTTATAAATACATCATAAAATCCATATTCTGCCCTTTTATTTTAACCGAGATGTTGTACAAGTTTCTTTGAACTTGATACATTTGTGTGGCATACTAGGAACATTACTACATTATGTCACGTGTTGGTGGATTTGAGTTGAATTAAATTTATATCATCATAATATTAATTAAATTGAATTTGAGTAAAACTAATACTGAAAATCTCAAGTTATTGATAATCATACTTGACATTTTACATTGAGCAGCAAAAAACCCAACGGTAAGTAAGGGAGGGAGAGGGAATTTATTATATTTGCTATAGTTTCTTAATCTATTTTCCACTGACCCTTGAGACTAAAATTAAGATTGTCATAGCTAATAGAAGCTCCATCGAAATCAACGGTCAAATATATGGCGGTTCGGCCTTTATCTTGGGTCCGATCATAGGCAACAACATTGACAAATTGACCCGCCCTTGTTCGTGTAAATTCACAACGAACCACGTTGCTCGTGTTCTTTACCTGTAGTGTGTATTCCTCATTCGGATTCATATTGAATTGTGCAATCTGTTCACCATTTTCAACATAACAACTAAGGAAGATCGGAATGTTGGAGTCATTCACCGGGCTAGTCACGTACAACACCGGTGCCCCTCTCGTGCCTTTCATTTCTACGATGCCGACTAATAACAAGAGTATGCTTAGAAATGCAAATTTATGTGCCATTTATTTATTTATTTATTGTCTTGTGGTTTTATGCCTATGTTTCGTTGGGTTTTATAGAAGAAAAGATGTAACCCTTGTTATGTAATTAGTAAATGAACAATTAATGGCATTTGTATGAACAAAAGTAAATGTGATCGAGAGAGAATGTAGACTATAATAATGTGTAGTTACGCACATTTATCACGTGCAAATTTACAGTTTGCATATGAATTTTAGCTTTATAATTAAAGACAAAAATCTCGAGAAACTTATTTATTTCTTTTGAGGAAAACATTGATAAATTCCACTTTTGTAAGATATATGATTGATTGTGCGGTTGAGCCGTTGATTTTTTGATTTTTTATATTTTTTAACATAATTAATTGAAATCTTGTAATATTCAAGATTGAAAAATGGGCTTGTAAGATTTATTAAGCCTAAATATGATACAAGCAGAATTGATACAACAATTGAAGTGCATTTGGGTAACTCAATTAATAATGTTAGGAATCCTATAAAATTATAATTATAAAATTAATCCTTGATTGAATGTTCAATTAAATAATCTATGAAAAAATGAGCTATAAATCCACACATGCATATGAAATGTATACAAGCATATACAAAAGTGTATATATGCATAATAGAAATATTTTTTTTTCATTTTCTTGGTTATTTGAAATAAAATCAATAAAAATTGTTAACTGAAAAAAATAAGCATCTTATATATAAATAAATATTTATCATGCTATTTATAGATTAAATCATTAATGCATTGCAGATTCGCAGGGATTTATATATGTATTTCATAATAGAATACTCCCTCCGTCCCCAAATAAATGTCCCCACTCAGATGAATGTGGACTTAATCTGAATGTGGACTTAATTAAGTCCACATTCATCTGAGTGGAGATATTTATTTGGGCACGGAGGGAGTAAATAATAGTAATTCCACCTGAGGTAAAAATTAGTGGATGAGATCATATGCTTAAATTTTGGTGTCCCAATCATGTCTCAAATTATAATTTCTATTAGTTTTATATTATTTTTTTGTAAAAATAAAAAAATATTGGTATAATAAAAAAATCACAATAGACATTGATATATATAAATTAATTCTTAAATAATTTTATACCATAGTTTTGAATTTATCAACCCTAATATAAATAATATAAGCGGGATTACGGCTGAGATACTAAAGTTGGGATCCCAAGAAAATAACAAGCATAAAACTTATAGTCAAGAGAATTTTAATCGTACGTGGAGCAGAGAGAACGATATACACCCTCTATTTTTTTTAAGTGTCTAACATCATATCATCAAATTACACATACCAAAAAATGTGCAAATTTATATTTTAACTTCATTTATCATTCTCTTTTTCTAATCACCAACTTATACACTCCGTATAACATTAGTTAAAGGGGTAAAGTAGGAAATTTTATCTGTTGTATCATCAAATTTCAAATGAGTCATTTAAAAACAAACAAGAAAAAGACAAATAGGACAGTTAAAAAAAAGTGTGGGAGTATATGCCGATATTTGAAATAAGAGTATGCAATAACATTCATTACTTAGAATCATTCAACATGGAATGATTGGAATCAATCAAATTGTTGTTATGTTCTATACAGTCACCATTTTTAGAATATATTGGAATCACCCTGATCCGTGTATACATTTATTTAGAGAGATGGAATGAAAGTAAATTTCTCGGGATTCGGGAAAGATATTTTCCTAAAAAAAATTAAGTTGTTGGGAATTAGAAATATTGGAGCATTGTTTTTCAAATGATGACACGAAGAATCCACAGTGTAGATGTCACGACCGCACTTTGCTAATCGATAGCTCAGTTTGGTATAAATCGTGACTATGGGTAATATGAAGTAAATTCGGGAATAAAGAAGGGTTAACAACGAATCAACTCATTAACTTGGGACAAGATTTCATATAATAGAGATAGCATTATTGATGGTTTTTCACATGGAAACAGATGTCATGATTCAGACTTAGTACAGCCAAATTGAAGAGAAATTTAAGAGTGTACGCAGCGGAAAGATGTTCAACATATGTATCGAGACATATGCTACCAAGAGTTATTTCTTCTAATTTATTCTTGACAAAATCTTCGCTGGTCACTTCGCTTCAACACTGCTCAACCTGCACATCGGAAATAATATACAGGGCGTGAGTACGAAGTACTCAGTGGACACATGCCCAAAATTATTTATTTATTGTCAAGCCATCACTTAGTGAATCATAGGGTTTTTCTTTAAAATGCCTATGTTCACAAAAAAAACATTTATTTTCTTGAAAGCGACTGCGCAGTCTCTTCTTGTGTAATCTACCATATCTGAGCTTGTTGTGCCCGAGGAGTTGGCCACCTCACTCGGTCACGCGATCGGTCACCACGCTGAGTGACGCGACCAATGTGTACACTAGTCCAAGTATAATTTTCTGATCACACAGGGACCCGAATTCGATTCTTAAATTGGCATTTCGCCATTCAACATATAGGCATCATACAAAACTGAAAACATTTATGGCATGACAATTATAAAAGAGCTAACATCTAATAAAACATGCTTTTTGTTTTATAGAAAGCCCACCTTGCTGCTCTTCTTGATTAATAACAGACGATCTTCGCCCCCATTACTGTCCTTCCTTCACGCAACCTTCGATTGAAAAATCGAGGTAAGGTTCGCATTCTAACGAATATAATCTTATCTAAGAGTGTAGATGACTGGTTCAAACGGGGTTTATTCTAATTTCAGTAACGTGGTTACTGTTACCTATTCGAGTAACAATTTTCGTTATGTGAACGATTTATTACTAACTTGGAATTAATTGAGAAACTTCTCAATAATTAATTTCCTTAATTAATAGTCGGGGCTAAGATAACTTCTAATTTATTTAACTTATTACTATAAGTTAAATAAAAATAGTAATAATAATAATTCCCTTAAGAATTATAAGTTACTATTGGAAAAGTGTAATTGATTATCTTAATCAATTAGTCTAAATTATTAAATCTTAGTTAATTAACTACTCTTAAGTATGAAACGCTCCCTTACGAATTATTATTACGGAAGAATATAATTTAGTTAGTCACGTTCCGATTCATATCTTAATATTCCGAACCATAGTCTAAGGGTAATAATTCGGACCACTAGGAAGGTACCCCGGCCCGCTTCTGTTTAGCCCAATACTCCAGCCCGATTCTGAGGGCCCGACCCATCGACTAAACAAGGAAATAAAAGGAAGAAAGAAAGAAGAAAAATAAAAGGAAATGAAGAGAGAGAAAGAAGCAAAATCCCCTTCCCTTTCCTTTCTCCTATTCACGCTGATGCTACTCTCTCTCTCCTTGCGATTTCATCTTCTTCTTCCTTGCGATTTTCTTCTTCTTCCTTACGATTGTCGATCACCTTCTCCGGCACTTGTCTTTGAGCGGCGTCCTAATTTATGGTCGCCGTCGCTCCCGGATTACTTCCTTCGATTCGAACTAGGGAACAAATCCTTAATTCGAAAAATTGGGGCTGAACATGCGCCGATCCCTCTCGTCGATCTTCGGCTGAAATCTTGTCGTTTTCGGCTTCCGGGTTGCTTCTTTGGTTGCGGCGGTGAGATGGCGCCACGCTGGGAGGGCGTCCGTCTCTCTCTCTCGATTTGATCTCCACGCGGTTCATCTTCGTTGAGATTTTATTTCCGGTTCGGAAGCCCTCGATCGACCGGTTGCAACTCCCGCAGCAGTCCGCTGCTCTTTCTCTCTCTATGGGTTAAAACCCAATATCAAAATCCCTAGTTCTCGGAACTAGGGGACATTTGCCCCTTTCGGTTTTTAAAACTTGAATTTCTCCTTCTCTTATTTTGTTTATGACGAAGAAGTTCGATTATTGATTAATGATTAAAACTAATTTTTCTCATCTTTGTTGCAGGTCCGGTAATGCGACGGCGGTGATTGCGCTGCTTTGACACACCTCTGCACGCTGCTGCTTGTCGCCATGCTCGTCTTCGCTCAGTTTCCTCGCCGTCGAGGCTTCGAGCCTCGGCGAGGTTCGATTATTCCGAATCTCTATTCGCATTTTCTTAGTTCCTAAGTTGTTCATAGTTCTAGACTTTTTAGGATTGATTGTGCTGCTGTGGTTATTAGCTGAGTTAGCTTGAATCAAGTTTCATTATGGTTGTATGGTTTGTTAGTCTTTAAGTTTTATGAATCAACTATTGTTTAAGAGGATAAGTTCAATTCTGAAGAGAATTGTAACACTTGCACATAGGCTGCAGTTCTATTGACTTATGTTTGTTGATGTATAACTAATCATGTGGTGGTTTATTTCTTGGTTGTGGAAAATAACATGCTTGCAAGGTCTAGGCTTTCGAAAGGTTTAAGTTGTTCCTAGGCTGAAATTTGTTGATTCATGCTTAAGGGAAGATAGTAAAATGATCATGAGCATTTGGTTGTTACCTAGGAGTAGAAGGGCTGTAGTTGCTAGCTATTCCTTCTCCTTCTTCTAGTCTCTTCTTCTCTTCTCACTCAATCTCTCACTCTCTATGTTTTGGTTGTAAGGCTTCAGAATTTGATGAAGTGAGAGAGAGGTGAATGGCTGCCACTAAGGGTGTATTTATACAAGGTAAGGTGTAGCCTTGTAACTAGTCCTTAATTAGGAGTGTGAGTTATACTTTGGACAAGGATCTTCCCTAATCTTCTAGTTGATTCCATCTTCTTCTTTTGCAGATTTGGTGGCTCCAGAGCTGTTGCAGCAGCTGGAATGTTGGGTTTGAGGGGATGGCTGATTGCTGCTGGCTCTGCTGACGTTTGAGGGTGATTACCTTGCTTCCTTTTGACTAGTTAAAAGTCTAAGTGGTGGTTTATGTTTTGGATAATAAACTTCCATAATCCTAGGGCTGATTATCCTCTTATTTTGCAGGTCTTGGAAGCTCAAGATTGCTGCAAAAGTGGCCGGGGATGTTGGAGCTGACAGGGACTGATTTGGGGCTGAAAGATAGATTTCCTCCCCTTGATTAGAAGTAGGCGTGTGTATAATATTTTGATTAGTACATGCAATCTTCCATTGCATGGTTATCTAATAAGTCTCTTGGTTAATTGCTAGAGTTGAGTTGATGTTTGTACTTTTAATAGTTTAATAATTTTCTTAAGGAAGTAATGTTTGATTAAATTCTGTATTGTGATAAGATTAGTACACGTGTGTACATATATATACTGTCTTCTTTAATAGAAGAGTTCTCGGCCTCTCTTTCTTACTAACAGGGTTCGGCCCATTAGTCTACATGGCCAATGGGCTTCGGCCCAAAGAAATGATTAATGGGCTTTGGCCCAAATGACTATCGATTACTAAATATCTTCGTGAATAAATAATCGACATTTAAGTCGGTTTCTTAACTAAAAATATTCGACACTTAAAGAAGTACTTAGCCTAATCTTCCAATCGAGCATCAAATCGTTATATAAAACGACTAGCAATTAAATTGCTATTTTCTTGAAGTAACATAACAATTAGAAAATCGACGTAGATTCCAAAGATTCCAATAAGTAATATAATAATTAGGGAATCGAATTAGATTCTAATTCCCTTTTAGCGTCATAAGATACTATTAACGATTGTTAGGAAAACGCGGGACATTACATCCTCCCCTTCTTAAAAGAAATTTCGTCCCGAAATTTGCATACCTCATATGAAAAGCTCAGGGTATTTTTCCTTCATTTTCTCCTCGAGTTCCCATGTTGCTTCTTCTTGTCCGTGGTGCTTCCACAAGACTTTCACTGAGGTAATCGATTTGTTTCTGAGTTGCTGCACTTTTCTGTCTAGAATCACTTCCGGTCTATTCTCATAACTCAAGTCTGAGTTCAGGGTTATTTCATCTTGGTGAATAACATGTTTTGGGTCGTACACGTATTTCCTAAGTTGTGAAACATGAAAGACGTTGTGTATGTTCCCTAGGCTAGGCGGTAGCGCTAGCCGATATGCTACTGGGCCTATTTTCTCCAAAATTTCATAAGGTCCGATGAAACGAGGCCTTAACTTTCCTTTGACTCCAAATCTTGTTATTCCCTTAGAAGGAGATACCTTCAGAAACACCTTATCCCCTATTTCAAATTGGATCTCTGTTCGACGATGGTCGGCATACGACTTTTGTCTATCTTGGGCCTCTTTTATCCTTTCTCTAATTTGACGTATGGTTTCGACCATTTCGCCAATCGCGTCAAGGCCTAACAATCTTCTTTCACCCACGTCATCCCAATAAAGTGGTGATCTACACTTTCTCCCATATAATGCTTCATACGGCGCCATATCTATGGTCGCTTGGTAGCTATTGTTGTAGGCAAATTCGATAAGTGGTAATACTGGTTCCCAGTGACCACCTTGATCGAGTACTACCGTCCTTAACATGTCCTCCAGGGTCTGTATGGTCCTTTCTGACTGCCCATCTGTTTGAGGGTGAAAGGCAGTACTAAAATTTAGTCTGGTTCCCAATTCCCTTTGCAAACTCATCCAAAATCTAGAGGTGAACTTCGAATCTCGGTCTGAGGTGATTGAGATAGGTACTCCATGAAGGCGTACTATCTCGCGAACATACAACTGGGCTAACTTTTCCGATCCGTGGGTTATTGGAATCGGAATGAAATGAGCGCTCTTTGTCAATCGATCTATAATCACCCAGATGGCTGTATTTCCTCGTCTAGATTTTGGTAGTCCTGTCACAAAGTCCATGGCGATATGCTCCCATTTCCATTCAGGAATTTCTAAGGGTTGCAACTTGCCATAAGGTCGTTGATGTAAAGCTTTCACTTGTTGACAAGCTAAACATCTTCCGACAAACGATGTTATGTCCTTCTTCATTCCGTCCCACCAGAATTTCTTCCTCAAATCTTGGTACATCTTTGTACTCCCAGGGTGAGCAGTGTACGGTGTGTCATGGGCTTCACTCATAATCTCATTTCTAAGTTCTTCATTGTTCGGGATGCACAGCCTCCCTTCGACCGTAATTGCATTGTCGGCTTCTTCGTGATAACCTCCAGGTTCCCCTATTCTTATCTTCAAGCGTATCTTTTCTAGCGCTTCATCTTTCCTCTGAGCCTCCAGGATTCGACTTCTCAAGTCGGGTTCCAGAGTTAGAGTGGCGATAATTCCTTCTACTGTCTCAGGTGGTGGCACGATCTCCAAACTCATCTTGCCGAACTCTTGAATGAGTTTTTCTTCTTTGGTCAAAAGAAGTGCTACTTTTGATTGTGTTTTGCGACTCAAAGCATCTGCTACGACGTTGGCTTTGCCCGGATGGTAGTTGATTCCGCAATCGTAGTCTTTCACCAATTCGAGCACCTTCTCTGCCTCATGTTAAGGTCTCTTTGCTTGAAAAAGTATTTGAGACTCTTGTGATCCGTGAAAATCTCACACCTAACTCCATAGAGGTAGTGTCTCCAGATTTTCAGGGCATGCACGACTGCCGCCAGTTCTAAGTCATGGGTTGGGTAATTAAGCTCGTGTGGTCTAAGCTGCCGCGAAGCATAAGCTATTACCTTCCCCTCTTGCATGAGGACACATCCTAATCCATTTTTAGAGGCATCAGTATAGACAACGTACTCTTTATCCGAGTCTGGAACTGCCAGAATTGGGGCGGTCATTAGTTTCTCCTTCAATTGTTGGAAGTTTACCTCGCATTCTGGTGTCCACGCGTACTTGATCCCTTTTCTTAGTAGTTGCGTCATTGGTCTTGCTATCTTGGAAAATCCTTCGATGAATCTTCGATAGTAGCCCGCCAATCTTAAGAAACTTCGGATCTCGTTTGGTGTCGATGGAGATTTCCAGTTCTGTACTGCTTCTACCTTTGCAGGGTCTACTTTAATTCCCTCAGCTGATACAATATGCGCTAAAAATGCCACTTCCCTAAGCCAAAACTCACACTTGCTGAATTTGGCAGAGAGTTTCTCTATTCTTAAGGTTCCTAGTACTGCTCTCAGGTGTTCCTCATGTTCTTGTTTATTCTTCGAATAAATCAGAACATCATCTATGAAAACTAAGACGAATTTGTCTAAGTAAGGGTGAAACACCCTATTCATGAGATCCATGAATACCGCTAGCGCGTTAGTCAAACCGAACGGTATGACTACGAATTCGTAATGACCATATCTAGTTCGAAACGCTGTCTTGGGTATGTCATGTGGTCGAATCTTCAGTTGATGATAACCCGATCTCAGATCTATCTTTGAGAACACACTTGCTCCCTTAAGTTGGTCGAACAGATCATCGATTCTAGGTAATGGGTATTTATTCTTGAGGGTTAGCTTGTTCAATTCTCGATAATCGATGCACATCCTCATAGATCCATCCTTCTTCTTTACAAACAACACGGGTGCTCCCCATGGTGATACGCTAGGTCTGATAAAACCCAGATCCAGTAGCTCTTGGAGTTGTACCTTGAGCTCCTCCAGTTCCTTAGGGGCCATCCTATATGGTGCTTTGGATATCGGGGCTGATCCAGGTTCCAAATCGATGGTAAATTCTATTTTTCTATCAGGTGGTAGTCCTGGTAGTACGTCTGGGAAGACATCTGGGAATTCACGAACGATATCAACATCCCCGATTTCCTTTTCTTTTTCATCCTTTGGTTCCTCGTTTAGGTAAACAAGGTAAGCTGGGTATCCTTTCCTTATCAGGGTTGCTGCTTGAAGGACGGAAATTATCGACTTCCGTTTATTCAAAGAGATTCTGTGGAAAGTTGTCGGTTGTCTACCAGGTACTTGAAAAGAGATCTGTCTTTCCTTACAGAGGATAGTGGCATAGTTTTCAGCTAGCCAGTCCATTCCTAAGATTATGTCAACATCCTTCATTAGCATGACGCTTAGATTGTTCAGTAGGAGTTTGTGTGGACCTAAGTTCAATTCTAAGTTCGAGCAACGGTGCGTAAGAGTAAGGTTTCCTCCTACAGGAGATGTGATACGCATCTCTACTCCTATCGGTTCCGTTCTCAAACTTAGATTTTCTATGCATGTTGTTGCGATAAAGGAATGCGAAGCGCCCGTATCAAACAAAACTATTACAGGTATATCGTGGAGTATGCCCATACCTGCCAGATTTCCTTGGTTCCCTTGATTCTTCGCGGGCTGCTTCTGCTTCATCGCGAATGTCTTCGCATTTTGTTGCTGCTGGTACTGGTGTTGACGAAATTGCCGATGCTGTGGCGGTAGTGGGGGTGGCGGTGGGAGAAATTGTTGCGGCGGCCCTTGCTGAGCTTGAATTGCTTGGAGTTGTTGGTTTTGGCCAGATTGACTCGACCTCGATCCCCCTCCTTGCTGCTTCTTGGGGCAGTTGTACGCGTAGTGCCCTTTTTGTCCGCAAGCATAGCAACAATCACTTCCAGCCCGGCAGACTCCTCCGTGGTTCTTATTGCACTTGGGGCACGGAGCGTATTTTGATGGAGCGTTCTCTGGTGGTGCCGGAGCAGTTTGCTTTTCGACACTCTGAGTGCGTGGCTGTCCTTGCCATGGCCTCTTCTCGCTGCGATTTCCATGATTGTTTTCCCACTTTCGCTTTCCTTTATCGTGTTGTGGGTGAGAGTGAGTTTGTGCTGGTGTCGGAGTAGATACAGGCTTATCTCCGGGCATTGCTGCCTCAATGTCGAGTGCTCTCCCTAAGGATTCAGTGTATGACAGACCTCCGTGGCTCGCGAGTGTCATCCTAATCTCGTGCCTCAGACCCGCACAAAATTTTTCAGCCATCTTCTCGTCGGTGTCCACCTGATCAGGTGCGAAGCGAGACATGTCACAGAAAACCCTATCATATTCAGTCATTGTCATCTTCCCTTGCTTCAGATGGTAAAATTCATTTTCTTTCTTCTTGCGGTAACTTTTGGGAATATACTTGTCGTATATTCCAGCCTTGAACTGATCCCAGGTAAGGTCCTCTAGCTGTTCAGGGGTCATTGTTTTCCGACATGCCTCCCACCAGAAATCGGCAGATCCAGACAGTTGGAAGGACACGCAAGTCAAGCGTTCCTGATCAGTGCATCGTAGAAAGTTGAATATGCGTTCCATAGCTCTTACCCAGATTTCAGCTTCTGCTAGGTCTCCTACTCCACTAAACACAGGTGGGTTCTGCCTAAGGAATAGTTCCTCGATTCTCCTTTCAGGTGGGGGTGGAGGTGGGTTGTTATTCCCATGAGTACCATCATCATGGTTTACAGATTCAGCTACAGGTGCCCTTCGGGGACGTCCAACTCTGCGTCTTGGTGGCATTCTGCTAAAATGACATTTGTTAAGTTCTAACTTTCAAAAGCATGTACATATACATATGTATTCATAAATATATAACGTTTATTCCTTCGCGTTCTACACGCAATTGGTATAATCGTTCTTATTTCCTTTTGGTTGGTAAACGATGGCGATTCTCGTACACGGAACAGTAAACTACATTATACATCATATATATATAAGGAAAATTGCCTCATTGAGGACTTTTAGTACAATAATGTTTGGTACAAAAAGATCTTAGTCATGGGACATAATGCTTCCGTACTAAATAATACATCATCATCTCGGAACGTCATCGCGTTTCCGACTAGCTACTAAATAATAATAGGGTCAGGACGGTCACTAAATACCGTTACTAACTAATACAAAAGATACATAACTAATCACTCATCGTCTACGGTGCTGTGGTCCGAGTCGGGGTCGGGATCTGCTAGGAAAGCGGCAACATCAAAGTCGTCCTCATCATCATCCAGATCGATCAGATGTCCACCCTCCTCAGGGTCATCATCCTCATCGAGATCAATCGGAAGTCTCTCCTCCTCGGGGTCCTCCTCCGGATCCTCCTCATCATCTCCCAGAACAAACTCAAGACCTCTCTCTCCATCGTCGGAGTCGGAGTCCGAATCCTCCTCTCCATCACCGTCCTCACCATGCACATATGGATATCCATCCAGCTCATCGTCCTCCTCATCATCCTCCAATTCTGCCGTTACAGGCTCCGCCTCCGGCTCGGGCTCTATGAGCGCATCCACACGACGTAGTAACCCCTTGTATCGAGCGCGATACTCGGCCCTACGCCTCAAACTGTCTCATACGGCGCTCATGCTCCTCAGCCATCTGCCTCGTGCGGCGCTCAAACTCCTCATCCATCTGCCTCCTCCCCTGTTCTCTCTCCACGTCACCTCTCCTCTCCTCCTCCATCTCGTGCCTCCATCCTCCGATCTTACGCCTCAAATCATCGTTCCAACGGCGCCACTCCTCCTCCTATCGATCTCGCTCCCCATCGCTCTCGTCAATCATCGGGGCTTTCCCCCGGTCGCTACTCCGCAGTGGTGGGTCCTGTGTGAGTCCCACGAGTCGATCCATGGTAGCGGTATCAGCCGAGCTACTACCTCCAGATGAGGTGGCCTGAATAAGCAGCTCCGGGGCGACTCTCACCCGAACTCGAGGGGCTCATCCTCCGAATCCTCTCTAGCCCGTCGTCCTAAGATGGACGATGCGGGAGGAGCAGCCAACGGTGGGGGCGATCTTGGTGGAGATGGAATCACTGGTGGGGGTGAGCTCGGTGGAGGTAGTATCGCCGGTGGAGGTGAGCTCGGTGGAGGTGGGAGCTCGGGTAGAGGGGAGCTCGGTGGTGCGTAGCCAAGAACTGGCCTATGTCGTCGCCATGACACATGCGATAGGTCCGGTAATAGCGTATGATCTCCTCCGGTGTAGCTCTCGGGCGAAGAGGTCTCCGGTGGGTATACACTACGTGTGCCATCCTACACGAAATATGGTTCTAGTCAGGTTTTGATAACAAATGCGTATATATATATATATATATATAGAATGAAATGATAGGGATATCTACGTCCTTATCGCGTACGTAACTTTTACTTAGCTCGTTATATAATCTATGTAACTTATTGTTTTTCTTATTTCGGTCATGCGGTAACATGATCGAAGTAGAATGGACTTATTTTATTTCGCCACACGGTATGCTAAATTTAAGGCATTAGCAGCTTTGTTTGAACGAATGCATAACGATCGTTCCACGAATTCATCTCGACTTCCATGGTACTTCAAGCAGCGACTCTCTTTGCATCTCGTATTACTTCTTACTTCTCCCTTGCTTGAATGGGACGAATATTTTCATTTTCTCGCTTAAGCTCAAGCTTTCTCCTTAAAGTAAGTGTTCAAGCAACTATGTTCTCTAAAGGAGTTCACTGTTCTTTCTAGTGAGTAGGGAACTAGGTTCTGCTAAGTTCTTGCCATAAGAAAAGACTTCCAATGTAAACAATTTAAGAAAACTTTTTTTTTTTTTTTTTTTTTTTACCTCGTTGAGCATGTCGAGTCGAAGTGACGAGATTTTGTCAAAGACTTTACTTGGTCTAGCGATTCAAGTCTAGACTTTTTGGAAGAAAAAGACTCTTGGGTTTCAGAGCAACCTAGTGCTCTGATACCACTCTGTCACGACCGCACTTTGCTAATCGATAGCTCAGTTTGGTTTAAATCGTGACTATGGGTAATATGAAGTAAATTCGGGAATAATGAAGGGTTAACAACGAATCAACTCATTAACTTGGGACAAGATTTCATATAATAGAGATAGCATTATTGATGGTTTTTCACATGGAAACAGATGTCATGATTCAGACTTAGTACAGCCAAATTGAAGAGAAATTTAAGAGTGTACGCAGCGGAAAGGTGTTCAACATATGTATGGAGACATATGCTACCAAGAGTTATTTCTTCTAATTTATTCTTGACAAAATCTTCGTTAGTCACTTCGCTTCAACACTGCTCAACCTGCACATCGGAAATAATGTACAGGGCGTGAGTACGAAGTACTCAGTGGACACATGCCCAAAATCATTTATTTATTTTCAAGCCATCACTTAGTGAATCATAGGGTTTTTCTTTAAAATGCCTATGTTCACAAAAAAAACATTTATTTTCTTGAAAGCGACTGCGCAGTCTCTTCTTGTGTAATCTACCATATCTGAGCTTGTTGTGCCCGAGGAGTTGGCCACCTCACTCGGTCACGCGATCGGTCACCACGCTGAGTGACGCGACCAATGTGTACACTAGTCCAAGTATGATTTTCCGATCACACAGGGACCCGAATTCGATTCTTAAATTGGCATTTCGCCATTCAACAGATAGGCATCATACAAAACTGAAAACATTTATGGCATGACAATTATAAAAGAGCTAACATCTAATAAAACATGCTTTTTGTTTTATAGAAAGCCCACCTTGCTGCTCTTCTTGATTAATAACAGACGATCTTCGCCCCCGTTACTGTCCTTCCTTCACGCAACCTTCGATTGAAAAATCGAGGTAAGGTTCGCATTCTAACGAATATAATCTTATCTAAGAGTGTAGATGACTGGTTCAAACGGGGTTTATTCTAATTTCAGTAACGTGGTTACTGTTACCTATTCGAGTAACAATTTTCGTTATGTGAACGGTTTATGTGGAATGTTTCTTAATAAATCAATAATTGATTTATTACTAACTTGGAATTAATTGAGAAACTTCTCAATAATTAATTTCCTTAATTAATAATCGGGGCTAAGATAACTTCTAATTTATTTAACTTATTACTATAAGTTAAATAAAAATAGTAATAATAATAATTCACTTAAGAATTATAAGTTACTATTGGAAAAGTGTAATTGATTATCTTAATCAATTAGTTTAAATTATTAAATCTTAGTTAATTAACTACTCTTAAGCATGAAACGCTCCCTTACGAATTATTATTACGGAAGAATATAATTTAGTTAGTCATGTTCCAATTCATATCTTAATATTCCGAACCATAGTCTAAGGGTAATAATTCGGACCACTAGGAAGGTACCCCGGCCCGCTTCTGTTTAGCCCAATACTCCAGCCCGATTCTGAGGGCCCGACCCATCGACTAAACAAGGAAATAAAAGGAAGAAAGAAAGAAGAAAAATAAAAGGAAATGAAGAGAGAGAAAGAAGCAAAATCCCCTTCCCTTTCCTTTCTCCTATTCACGCTGATGCTACTCTCTCTCTCTACTAGCGATTTCATCTTCTTCTTCCTTGTGATTTTCTTCTTCTTCCTTACGATTGTCGATCACCTTCTCCGGCACTTGTCTTTGAGCGGCGTCCTAATTTATGGTCGCCGTCGCTCCCGGATTACTTCCTTCGATTCGAACTAGGGAACAAATCCTTAATTCGAAAAATTGGGGCTGAACATGCGCCGATCCCTCTCGTCGATCTTCGGCTGAAATCTTGCCATTTTCGACTTCCGGGTTGCTTCTTTGGTTGCGGCGGTGAGATGGCGCCGCGCTGGGAGGGCGTCCGTCTCTCTCTCTCGATTTGATCTCCACGCGGTTCATCTTCGTTGAGATTTTATTTCCGGTTCGGAAGCCCTCGATCGACCGGCTGCAACTCCCGCAGCAGTCCGCTGCTCTTTCCCTCTCTATGGGTTATAACCCAATATCAAAATCCCTAGTTCTCGAAACTAGGGGACATTTGCCCCTTTCAGTTTTTAAAACTTGAATTTCTCCTTCTCTTATTTTGTTTATGACGAAGAAGTTCGATTATTGATTAATGATTAAAACTAATTTTTCTCATCTTTGTTGCAGGTCCGGTAATACGACGGCGGTGATTGCGCCGCTTTGACACACCTCTGCATGCTGCTGCTTGTCGCCATGCTCGTCTTCGCTCAGTTTCCTCGCAGTCGAGGCTTCGAGCCTCGGCGAGGTTTGATTATTCCGAATCTCTATTCGCATTTTCTTAGTTCCTAAGTTGTTCATAGTTCTAGACTTTTTAGGATTGATTGTGCTGCTGTGGTTATTAGCTGAGTTAGCTTGAATCAAGTTTCATTATGGTTGTATGGTTTGTTAGTCTTTAAGTTTTATGAATCAACTATTGTTTAAGAGGATAAGTTCAATTCTGAAGAGAATTGTAACACTTGCACATAGGCTGCAGTTCTATTGACTTATGTTTGTTGATGTATAACTAATCATGTGGTGGTTTGTTTCTTGGTTGTGGAAAATAACATGCATGCAAGGTCTAGGCTTTCGAAAGGTTTAAGTTGTTCCTAGGCTGAAATTTGTTGATTCATGCTTAAGGGAAGATAGTAAAATGATCATGAGCTTTTGGTTGTTACCTAGGAGTAGAAGGGCTGTAGTTGCTAGCTATTACTTCTCCTTCTTCTAGTCTCTTCTTCTCTTCTCACTCAATCTCTCACTCTCTATGTTTTGGTTGTAAGGTTTCAGAATTTGATGAAGTGAGAGAGAGGGGAATGGCTGCCACTAAGGGTGTATTTATACAAGGTAAGGTGTAGCCTTGTAACTAGTCCTTAATTAGGAGTGTGAGTTATACTTTGGACAAGGATCTTCCCTAATCTTCTAGTTGATTCCATCTTCTTCTTTTGCAGATTTGGTGGCTCCAAGAGCTGTTGCAGCAGCTGGAATGTTGGGTTTGAGGGGATGGCTGATTGCTGCTGGCTCTGCTGACGTTTGAGGGTGATTACCTTGCTTCCTTTTGACTAGTTAAAAGTCTAAGTGGTGGTTTATGTTTTGGATAATAAACTTCCATAATCCTAGGGCTGATTATCCTCTTATTTTGCTGGTCTTGGAAGCTCAAGATTGCTGCAATAGTGGCCGGGGATGTTGGAGCTGACAGGGACTGATTTGGGGCTGAAAGATAGATTTCCTCCCCTTGATTAGAAGTAGGCGTGTGTATAATATTTTGATTAGTACATGCAATCTTCCATTGCATGGTTATCTAATAAGTCTCTTGGTTAATTGCTAGAGTTGAGTTGATGTTTGTACTTTTAATAGTTTAATAATTTTCTTAAGGAAGTAATGTTTGATTAAATTCTGTATTGTGATAAGATTAGTACACGTGTGTACATATATATACTGTCTTCTTTAATAGAAGAGTTCTCGGCCTCTCTTTCTTACTAACAGGGTTCGGCCCATTAGTCTACATGGCCAATGGGCTTTGGCCCAAAGAAATGATTAATGGGCTTTGGCCCAAATGACTATCGATTACTAAATATCTTCGTGAATAAATAATCGACATTTAAGTTGGTTTCTTAACTCAAAATATTCGACACATAAAGAAGTACTTAGCCGAATCTTCCAATCGAGCATCAAATCGTTATATAAAATGACTAGCAATTAAATTGCTATTTTCTTGAAGTAACATAACAATTAGAAAATCGACGTAGATTCCAAAGATTCCAATAAGTAATATAATAATTAGGGAATCGAATTAGATTCTAATTCCCTTTTAGCGTCATAAGATACTATTAACGATTGTTAGGAAAACGCGGGACATTACAGTAGATCTCATTTTGTGAGATCTCTCGCACTTTCCGGTGGGAAAGATTACACTCCCGAAAGCTGCTCCAATGCACAGGATTTCTCCCGGAATCTCTTATAGTATTTTTTTTATTCATTTTTTTTATTTAAATAATCTTTTTAATCTCCATTTCTATTATATGGAATAATTTTATTTTGATTTATATGTCGATTTTTATTTCGATATTTATTTTTAAAAAAAAAAAAAATTCATTTATTGAATTGAAATATGCAACATTACATATAATTATAATTAAAACACGAATTAAAATTTCTAATCTCGACCACTACGACTCCATAATTCTTCGATCAAATCGTTGATGAGGTTTCTGTGACGGGTCGAATCGCGCATTGTGCCTGTCCGTTTAGCGTACTCATGAAAGGACGCCGTGCCTCCTTGCTCCACTGTAGGCCCGCTGCTACTAGAAGCCTCATCTTTAGGAGGAGCCCATTTCGTCGCCATTGGCCCTTCGTTCTTGATTATCATGTTGTGCATGATGATGCAAGCATACATAATATCTTGCATATGATCGCGGAAGTAGAGTCTCGACGGGCCTAGGATGATTTGATCTGCCCTCACTTTAAGGGTGAGGGTAGATAGCAATAATAATCAATTATAGTATAATTGAGTCGAATCCTCAAGTAATGCTAGGTCGTTTAAGATTCAAGTAGTAATTCAATTATCTAACTACTATTCAAGCTTACAAGTGATATGTTTCTGTGTTTCCTTAATCCTATTAAGCAATGTAATTAGAAAAGTAACAAACTAGATAACAACTAATAACAAAAGTTAACAAACAATAGTAGAAAGTTTGGTTCCAAATATAATCCGAAAGTCTAGGTTAGATTTAATTAGATTTATTTGTTTTCTTTTAATTAAGTCTAGGATTTAATAATTAAACTAAAAACCCCTAAATATTTACTTATTTGCTTTCGTAGAGCGTGTGTTCATACAATAAATCACCCTATTAAGCTTTCCTTGAGATTCGACATTTGGGTTAAACTTACTAGTTCTACGATAGACCTAGTTCTATTGCTAGCACTTTTAAGTGAAACAAATTTTGACGCCGTTGCCGCGGAAAGCTTTAGGTGATTAATTGTGTGATTTTTAATTTGTGAGTTTTAATTTTCGATGTTCTCCCTCGTTCTTCGTGTTCTTCATCTCCGTACAACATTTACAAATGAATAACAAAAAAAATAATTCCTAATCTAAATCGCACCTTATTTTCTCGCTATTAAAATTACAATTATTGCCAAACTGGCACCGAAAAACGACTAACACTGCGGAAAGCGACATACGACAATATTCAATCGATTAAAATCATGCATAATTTAAATCGAATCAGCCATAGAGCCGAAAATAAATAACCTGGCTCTAATACCAACTGAAGGAACCGATCAACGAAGAACGATTCATGCGCCCAAGGATTCATTTTCGGATATGGTTGTTTCGATTTAATCCTATCATTCTCCAATGAAATTAATTGCATATCATAGGGTGTTTAATCGATATACCTTTGTGTTTGTGTGAAAGAGCTCGCCGGAAGATCTACTGATCTGTTTCCCTACTCGAATTCAGTGTTGGATGGACAACACGCTACGAATTCAGCCACCAAAAGATGAAGCGCCGCCGCCGCCATACTCACTAGCCGCCGCCGCTTCTTCTCTCTCTCTCTCACTTAACCTTAGCCTTTTTTAGATTATGAGATCAATGAATGAATATCTTGAGGCCTTAAGTGAGTATATATAAGAGGATAATGGGCTTAAGTTACAGTCTTAGCCCGCAAACCAAGACATGGCCGCCCACCATCATAATTGGCGCCCCTTACTGGGCTTCAAAGATGATTGGATATTTTCTTCCTTAACTGTGGCCTATTGAGTTTTATGGGCCAGATCAGGGATCTATTAGCTGATAAAACTGGACCTCCCAATGTCTAAATTCTCTATACTAAGCCTAGAGTAAAATTTAGATCATAAGTATTAAAATATTCAACTAGAGTAATAATACTGAACTACCTGTTTTATCCCTGTTGAGCTCAGGGCTAGTATTAGACTTAAATCACCCCACTTCGATAATACTTTTACCTAATCTCTTCTCCACTTCGAGCTTGAACTCTTTGTACTTGTCAAAGCACTGGGATTTGCAGCGAAGTAGGTAAATGTAACCGTATTTCGAGTAATCGTCAATAAAACTTGCGAAATACTTGTAACCTCCTCGAGCTTGTGTTGACATCGGTCCACACAGGTCAGAATAAATCAATTCCAATAATTTGAAAGCTCGATTCCCTTTGGCCTTGGAAGGTCTAATCACCATCTTTCCTTCCAAACACGATTCACACGTTGGTAATAGTTCTATTTGGAATCGATCCAAAATACCATGACTAACCAACCTTTGAATCCTCTTTTGGTTGATGTGACCTAATCGTAAATGCCAAAGATAAGTTTGATTCATTTGAGAAGAAATCTTTCTCTTTTTAGTATTCGATGAAGAGGTATCATTATAAGAAGAAGAAGATGCATTTATTGGACAATTTATAGTATAGAGAGAACCATAGAGTATGCCAGAAATGATAATCTCATTGTTTTTAATGATAGAAACACCACTATCAAAAACCACAGAGTAACCATCGTCAAAAAGTTTTGAAATAGAAATTAAGTTTCGCCGAAACACCGGCACATATAAGACATCTCTCAAAACTAAAATAGAATGTCCAAAACTAAAATGAAAATCTCCAACTGCGATAGCTACAACTCTCGATGCATCGCCCATGGAGATGGTAATCTCACCTTCACTCATCTCCCTTTTCTGTAGAAACCCCTGCAAGGGGTAACATACATGGTCAGTTGCGCCCGTATCTACTACCCAAGTCTGGGTAGAACTTGCAACTAAACATGTTTTAGTTACAAATGAGTAAGACATACCTCCATTCTTCTTCTTTAGAGGGCAGTCAGCCTTCCAATGTCCCGTCTTGTTGCATTTGTAGCACTTACCCTTCCACTTCCCTTTCTTCACACCGCCAATAGCTTTGACATCTTTCTTCGGCTTGATGTCGCAACCAGCCTTGGTGTCGTCCTTAGGGACGTCTTCACCCTTGCTCCCACTCAACAAAGCTTTCTGCTTTCTGTTGTTTCTGATCCTCTCTTCCACATCTTTCAATGTTAGAGTGAATCCCAACGCCCTTTCCGCAGCCTTGATTGCCACAGAATCCAACTTTATGTTGGGCATCTTGTCATCATCAAAGATATCCTCGAGAGTCTCGATCATGCTGGATGCAGTAACCATATGGGAAACCATATACTGCATCCCATCGGACAATGAAGACATGACAAGCTCCCTTGCTTTGTCATTAGCTTCATGCCATATCTTATGCTCGTCTCGATCTTTCTGAGATGACTTTTCGGTGAGAGTAGGTGGGGCAGAAAGTGCGAGCACATCAGTTGTAATTACCCGAATTTCTAAAATTGGGAAAATTAAAAAAATTTAATTTAATAAGAGAGTTACTAATATCTGATAAGAATTTAAGTACTCGTAGTAGCGTTATAGAGTTTTACCGGTATAGTTATGAATAAATATTATATTATTTGTGTAAAGAATAACGAAATAGATAGTCGTGTTGAGTTGCAAAAACTCTTGATAGTTATATAAATATAATTTATATAAATTACAAATAAATATATCATTAACTTGTCACGCGATCAAATTAGATTTTCGATATCTCGAACTCGACTTATAATTTAAGTGTTAGCACTGCGAACCTTGATTTAGATTATAAATTAAGAATCAACTAAACTTTTTGATTAGTTAAATAAACTATATATATTAGCCATAGTATATATGAGGACGAAGATGCGGATTCTTGGCGAGAATCTATGGATGTTGAGATCGAATCCATAGTAGACATGGATGTGTACGACCTTGCGGAGCTGCCAGATGGCAAGAAGGCCATTGGTTGCAAGTGGGTGTACAAAAGAAAGAGAGATTTTGATGGGAAGGTTACGGCTTTTAAATTTAGATTGGTGGCGAAAGAATGCACTCAACATGAGGGCATAGATTATGAGGAAACATTTTCGCCGGTTGCCATGATTAAAACCATCAGAACTATCCTGTCCATGGCAGCACACTTAGACCTAGAGGTTTGGCAGATGGACGTCAAGACAACGTTCTTAAATGGTTATCTTGAGAAAGATAAGCATATTTATATGCGCCAACCTAAAGGCTATGTGGCTAAAGGCCAAGAGCATCTCGTATGGAAGCTGAAGAAGTCCTTGTACGGACTTAAGCAAGCTTCGAGATCCTGGAACATACGTTTTGATAGTGTGATCAAATCATATGGATTTGTTCAATGTTCATACGACAGTTGTGTTTACAGGCTCAGTGCGGATGGAAGCATGGTAATCTTAGTACTGTACGTAGATGACATACTTCTCATTGGCGATAATGTGAACGTGTTATCAGGCGTAAAGGGTTGGTTGTCTGAACAATTCAAGATGAACGATTTGGGAGAAGTTGCTTACATCCTAAGGATCAAGGTGATCAGAGATCGCCAGAAGAGGATGTTAGGCTTAAGCCAAGCTTCATATATTGATACTATGATCGCCTGTTTCAGCATGCAAAATGCCAAGAAGGGATTTCTTTCTTTCAGATATGGCATCGCTCTATCGAAGGAGATGTGTCCGAAGACACAAAAAGAGATAGATGACATGAAGGCTGTACCGTATGCTTCAGCGGTTGGGAGCCTCATGTATACAATGCTGTGTACTAGACCGGATATCCGTTATGTCATGGGATACGTGGCAAGATATCAGTCTAACCCTGGTCAGGGACATTGGACGGAGGTAAAGCATATCTTGAAGTACATCAAGAGGACAAGGGATTATGTGTTGACTTACCGGTCTGATGAGTTGATCCCGAGAGGGTATACGGACTCAGACTTTAAGGCTGATCGAGTTGAGAAGAAATCTATCACCAGTTATGTGTTCACCTTAGGAAGTGGAGCTATCATTTGGAGGAGTGTGAAGCAGAAGTGCATCGCAGACTCCACCATAGAGGCCGAGTATGTGGCTGTTTGTGAGGCTGCAAAAGAGGCTGTGTGGCTCAAGAACTTCCTTCAAGAGCTAGATCTAGTCCTGAATTTGCCCAAATGTATCGCGGTGTATTGCGATAATTCTGGTGTGGTTACAAATTGTAAGGAACCTAGAGCTCACAAGGCGAGTAAACACATTGACAGAAAGTACCATATTGTGCAAGATTTTGTACAACAGGGTGATATAGAAGTGAAGAAAATCCCTTCAGCGGATAATCTGGTAGATCCATTCACAAAGGGCTTGACAGCCAAGGTTTTGGACAAGCACGTCGATGGATTAGGGTTGCGGAGCCTCCCACACAATTAAACTTTGAGTATAAGTGGGAGAAGATGTGTAATAGATGCTAGATATAGACACTTGCCTATTGTCACGTTGTATACTAAAAGTTTGCTTTAGTATAAGTGGGAGATTGATGGATTTGTATACTAGAAAACATGCCTTTTAGCTTGTATATATGTGGTTTCCATATTTCACTAACAATTTCCTATCTGATTATGTTTGAATTGATTGTTAAGCATTAAACATCTATCCATTATCTCAAAGTTACAGGCTATATGGTGTGTAGTAGATCACGGAAGACCGTACGTGTCTCTTGAGATATAAACAGTTATCACAGTTGAGATAGTTTTGGATAAAACTATCGGTATAGACTGTAGCATAAATGGATAAGTAGCTTGTCTTGGTTGCTTGTTTATATTAGTACGTTGATCGTATTGATAGGATCACAGTGAGGTGTATTCTTCTATTCTGACCTAAGTAGAAGAATCAAGGCCTCGGGGACTCAAATGATCTTAACTCTAATTGAGTGACTAAGGGTGTATAGTTATGGTCTGTTACTTTGATTTACCATGGCTGAGGGTTCAATTATTGCAATCCAATATGACCCGTATCTTGGGCAACAACTATAACTAGTACGATCTTTAGTGCATCTGCAATAGAGTACCGTATCCTAGTAAAATGGGTTAATTACATCCCCTGAGGAATTCATTAAGGATTATCATACTAAACCCTGCAGGTGGATTAAGTTCCAGTATGATGAATAAAGAATGAATGGTACTACTCAGGAATTAAATAAGAAGTTAATTAATGAAAGTAGTCAGAAGCTTTAGATTAATTAACGGATGTAAGATATCTTAAATACGGGGATGATTTAAGTCTAAAACTAGCCTTGAGCTCAACAGGGATAAAACAGGTAGTTCAGTATTATTACTCTAGTGGAATGTTTTAATACTTATGATCTGAATTTTATTCTGGGCTGAATATAGAGAATTCAGAACACTGGGATGCCCAGTTTTATCTGCTAGTAGATCCTTGATCTGGCCCAATAAGCCCAATAGGTCACAGTTAAGGAAGAAAGGCCTGATCATCATCAAATCCCACTGAGGGGCGTTTATGATGATGATGGGCGGTTTTGTCTAGGCCCGTGAGCCAAGACTACAACTTAAGCCCATTCTCCTCTTATATATATTCACTTAATGCCTCTAGATAATTAACACAATTGATCTCATAATCAAGAGAGGCTAGGATTAAGTGAGAGAGAGAGAGAAGAAGCACGGCGGCGGTAGTTTAGCTGAGAGACGGCGTGTGCTTCATCTTCCATGGCTGGATTCATAGTGTGTTGTCCATCCAACATCGGATTCGAGCAGGGAAACAGATCAGAAGATCTTCAAGCGAGCTCTCGCACGAAATCCAAGAGGTATATCAATTAAACACCCTATGATTGTTGTATTTAATTAATATGAGCATGATATGATTGAATCAAATTAATCATAACCGAAAACGAATCCTTAGGGGCATGAATCGTTCTTCGCTAATCGGTTCCTTCAGCTTCGGGCCAACCTTCATGGTAAAGGGGCCTTTAGCTTGTATAGACATGGTGGTACTGGTTCTCCGTCTTTTTCCTTCTCTGATTTGTCCTCTGATTTGCCCATACTGGGCACCTCCAACTCTTCTTGATCCTCTATCTGGTCATCAATGGGCATCTTTCTCTCGGGCAATTGCAGTCCGCTCCTAGTAGTGATAGATTTGCACTGGGCATGGTTTATTTTAACTTGAGGAGGCAAATCACCTTGCCTTTTCTCTAGATGGGCAATTGCTTAAGTAAGTTGCCCAATTTGAGCTTGGATATTTTGCACTGCTCCACGTGTTTCTATCTTAAACTTCTCATTTTCTACTTATGCCTTAACATTCTCCTCATGCTGACTACGCGGGATGCAAGCTCGATAGGAAGTCTACATCAGGCATCTACCAATTTCTTGGCAGCATCTTTTGGTTTTCCAAGAAGCAGACCTCCGTAGCCACCTCCACCACCGAAGTAGAATATATGGTAGGTGGTAGCTGCTATGCTCAGATTCTTTGGCTCAAGCAACAGCTCAAAGATTACGAGATCAATGTCAGCGAAGTACCAATCTTTTGCAACAGCTTGAGTGTCATCGCCATCACCCAGAATCTAGTTTATTACTCACGATGTAAGCAGGTAGATATAAGACATCACTTCATACGTGATCACATAAAAAAGAAGGATATGGTAGCAAAAAAGATTCACACTGATATCCAACGAGCGGATCTCTTGACCAAGCCTCTTCAAGAAGAACGTTTCAAGATACTGTACGGAAAGCTAGGCCTGTTGAATGTCACCTAGCAGATCGATCCAACAGCTCGATCTCTTTTTCAACAGCTCGCATCTTCAAGATCATTCTCCTCAAAAAAGGAAAGAGCTCGCTGTCAGTCGACCAGATCATTCTCTTATAGAACGCTCTCCCCAGAACAATACTCATATCGTTCTCCTAAAAAATACAAGATGATCAATAAATAAGGGGAAACCGGAGATTTCATATCGATCTTTGTCTATGTAACTTCTACCATATGCCATAAATGCAATTTATTTTTATTTATTGATTTGAGTGTTTTATTCTTGAGTATAGGAACGGTCACTGTACATGAAGGGTATTTTGACAGAAAGCAAAAATCCTTCACGCTATCCCACTGAATATCAAGCGACTTTCACTTTCACCGATGCATGATAAAAATGTATTTTACTTGCATGTCAAGATCATTTGGAGTGGAATTCATGTTTGATTATGTGTGGTTTTGAGTAGTTTTCATATGATTTTGCTAATTTTACTTTGTATTCAAGTTTTCCTCATTTTCTTGGGTCTTATCGTGATTTTATAGGAAATATTAAAAGAGTTTTTGGCTAATTAAATTATTTTATGTCGAAGAGGAGTTTGTTAGGAAGCCATAGCAAAAAGCAGATCGAGAATTGGAGTTCGGACGAGGGAGAACGAGCTAAAACCGTGGAACTGCGCAAAATTCATGATAGATGGCGACCTGACCGGCGGCCTACTAGGCCGCCGGCCAGACCACCAAGTTGCCGCCCCTCTCCTCTTTAAGAGCCGAGTTGGCTCGACCAACTCGGCTCAACTCATCTCTAAACTCATTTTTAATGTATTAAACACCCAAATCATTCCCAATTGGATATTCTTAGCTTCCCTATTCACTCTAGAACTCTAATTATATTTCTCTTTTGCTACTTTGGTACTTTGATCAAGTGTTGAAGATTTACTTTGAAGATTTGAAGATACTTTCATTATTTTGTTCTATTTCTTATTCTCTATCTTTTGATTATGGTTTCATGCATTTCTTATGGTTCATTTGCTCTAATTATGTCTAGCTGAACTTATTTTGGTTTCAAATATATGAAGACATGAGCCAGATTAATAGGTTTTTGGGTATTGTAGTTGGATTTGTCTTCTATTTCATGGGTCTTGTCGTTTGGGTCTTGAAATATATTGCATGATTGATTGGCCATCATTGAGTGCATACAAGGTGTTTGATTAAATGCTTAGGAGACTTTAATTCATAGCGCTTAGTATCAAATCACAACATATTAGAAATTCTTGTTAATAGGAGATTCTAGATATAAATTATGTCATTTGGAGTTGATTTATGCATCTTGAGACCCAGCGGAGATAGATGTCATAGGTTAATCTACTTACATTGTTGCTTTGAGAAAAGAACTAATGTATATCATATAGAGAACTCCCCCTTTGTCTAGATTAAATCGGATAATTCTTGCAAATCCCAAAACCTATGCCTCTAGTGAATGTCAGATTATATTTGGAACCATACTTTCTCTTTTTGATTTTTCACTTATTTGAGTCATTTGTCTACTTGCTAGTTGTTTGTTTAAGTTGAAATTGTCATTTGATTTAGTGGAAAGTTGAAAGAAAAACTCAAAAACATGTTAATTGTTAGTTTGGATAGTTCGTATTGATAGCTAGATTACTACTTGAAATCTTACACCACAAACATTCCTTATGTTTACCTACATATACTATTCGATTATTATTACATTTCTCACCCTCAAAAGTGAGCGATCAATGCGCATTTAATTCTGAGTTGAAAAGGCGCGACTGTTCAGCCTCTAAAGTACAGCACGTCACACTCAACCTCTATCTCACTCGCCCATCGACGTGCCAACTAATAGGGAAGTTATCTCATCCCTTGATTTTTTGGATATTGCCAAATCTTAATCGTTGATCATGTTATATATAATTTTGGAAACTGCCATACTTTTACTTTTCCAAAATCTGCAAATTTAGTTTCCATTTTTGCCATTTCTACTCTCTGAAAAGCTTCAAACCTTTTCAAAAAAATTTTCAAAATCTCTCATCTTTTTCTCTCAAAAATGGCCGCCGAAACCTCCACCTCTGGTCGCGATACATCGTGGTCTGGCAAAGCTAAGATTATCATGCCCAGAGCTATCTAAGAGCATGTCACTATTCTAAAAACTTTCAATTTTGCAAAACTCAACTTCCTCTACACCCAAATTACAAACTGCCGCGGATTCCACAATATCATAACGGCGAAACCGCCTTTCTTCTTGCCCCGGAAAGTGGCCGCATTTCTTTATACATGGAAGGACTTCCTGGACGGCTACTTGGGGAAATTCACTATCTGTCTCCCATCGTAAAACCCCTCGAAGTTCAACCGCCTCACTGTTCTAGATCTGGTTATGGATGGGTTCGAACTTGAGGATACTGGTGCCTCAATTGAGTCTATCGATGTCTCTCTGCTCTCAGCTATTTATCCAGACCTTATGATGACTCGAGATTCTTATGGGGAGATGGGGAAGGGGAAGTTGAAAGAGAAAGCATTCCCCAAGAGCAATCTGAAGCCCAGATTCCGCCTTCTTTGTGATTTCGTGCATAAGATATTTCTTTCTCATTCTGGCACCTTCGATTTTGTCACTCCTTACAAATTTAGAATGATGGTGGCTATGATTCAGAATCTAGAGATCAACTAGGCTCGAGTCCTCCTCAAGTTGTTGAGAGATGAGGTGGACATAATTGTGGATGTGGTGAAGGATGGGATTTCTGTTGGGGTTGTTGTGTATAGCTAAAGTAAAAATGTATTTTAGTATATACGACATGTATTCCACTGGTAACAATCACCTATCTGAATAAATATATTAATAAAAATAAGCCCTATATACCATATTTTAGAACACGTGGATGGCTCGGGTGTCAGGGAGATCACGCAGCGTTCGATAATAATTATGAGATATAAACAGTGTCACAGTCGAGATAGCTTGGGAAAACTATCGGTTTAGACTGCAATATAACGGTAGTGCGGGTCTCAGTCGCTAGTTATGTTGGTAAGGTGGAACGTATTGACAGGATCGAGTGAGATAAGGTTCTTCTGATACTGACCCTAGCAATAGGTGAAGAACTAGAGATCTCCGGATTTAGAGATATGATCATAATCTCGATATACTATTAGAGATATATGTGTTGTTCGTTGTTACTTTGATTTGCAAGATAAAGGTCTATCGCAGCATCCCTGATGACTTGCCTTTTGGGTAACATGAGGGCACATAGTATGTCTAATTAGTTATATCGAGACACCGTGTCCGTATTAGGTTGAGAGATATCCCCTCAAAGAGTTCACAAGGTTTATTATACCAAGTCATGCATGTTGATTAAGTTCAGGTATAATAATAAGGGGTGAACGGGTACTACTTGAGGAAAATAAGATATTAATTAATTATGAGCAGTCAGAGGAGCTCTAATTAATTAATGGATATTGGAGTCATTAAACACGGGAATAGCTCTAAATAAAGTATCAGCCCCAATCTACAAATCGGGACAGAGTTGTGATTCAGTTATGATTCTTTAGTGGAATACGTCATAGCTCTAATGAAATAAATGTTCTGGGTTGATCATGGTTATTTCATTAGGCAAGGCTAAACTCTGTCTGGTACATAGATCCCTAGGGTGACCCAAGAGCTCTTCAGGAAAGGAATTCAAGGTATTATTGAGGGATATCAGTTTTGGACTGAAAAGAGGCATTATGGGCTTGAGCCCAGTAATGTGGCGCCTACTGTAGTGTAGGGGACGCCAGTTTCCTCTTCTGGTGTCCATCTGATCTCAATAATTGCACTCTGGTTAATTATATAATTGTGGAATAAATTAATATCTAATTAATTAAAATTATTCTTAATTAAGGAATTAGATAATTATATATATATATTTCCTTATAATAATTAGGATTAATTCTATTTATTTAATTAGAATTTGTTCCAGTAATTATCAACTAAAACGGGCTTTATTAATTAAAAGCCCGTGACTTAGTGGACAAGGAAAGTGGCGCCTCGTCCTCCTATAAACAAGGATGAGGAGATTCTCAAAACCTAAGTTTGGTGAAAAGGGAGAGACGCCATTCTACAGAGGGAGAGTTCCGGTTCCAAAGTTCCAAGACGCCCAAACAGTCAAAGAACTTCGAGGAAAGGGATCATACCCCAGTAATCTAGACCTGTAGATTACTCCGTCGGCACAAATCTGAGGTATAATGTTCTAAACTTGATTGTATGATTTAGTTGCATTTAAATTGTCACATCCAATTTGAAGATCTAGTGGGAAAAAAGAATGCTTTCAAGCAGCAGTTCCATCAACTGGTATCAGAGCCCATGGTTCTAGAATTGGCTCTGTGATAATTGGATTAAATGTATGTTCTTACATTCGAGTCAATTATGCTATAAACTGTGCATGCTGCTGTCCGGGAATAACATGTGTTGTTTTTTTATCCCGTTTTCATCGTTCTTCGTGTTGTTTTTAAATCGGTGAGAAATAAGGTACCGATTATAATAGGATTCATTTTTCTGTAAATTTTCCCATGTATTTTTGATTTGGTATTGTAAATTGCTGGAAATTGATCGTTGGAAAAAATTGAATAATAATGGCATGAAGTTCGAGGATGGCAGAGGCAACAGCCGCATAGGTGGCTGCAGCTGTTAGATTGCGATTTGCTGCACCCCTCCCTGTCGATCTCGACGGTGGAGCCCAGGGTTTAAACCTTATGCTTTCTCACCGTCGAACAGGGCAGCGGCGGCTAGCGATTCACAGCGGACGGAGGCTGGGACTGAAGCAACGGCGGCTGTGGCTAAAACCTTAAGGGTTTTGACCTGATGGCTATTGCTACAGTCGGTGATCGGGTAGAGGGCTACGACGAGCCCAACACCTTGATGGTGCCAGGCTGACTTGATCAGCAGCGGTGTGCGAGAGGCGGTCGATGGCGATGGAAGGAACGACGACGAGTAGCGGCGGCAAAACCCTAGGGCTCGCGCGCAAGCTGCTCGTAGGTTCTTCTCTGTCCAGGCTTGATCGCGCAATAGCAGTAGCAACCCAGCACCATACCAGGTGCTGGGAGATGGCGAAGTCGAGCGGAGGTGGCAGCTGAAGCAGCAACAGCGATGGCGATGGGCGGCGAATTATCACCGCGCGCGGACCCGTCTCATCTACTGCGGTTGTTGTGTGCTGTTGTGGCTGCTCCGATGCCATGGGATCGAGCCCAGCACTCTCCGGGGGTGCTGGGCGACTTGCTAATCGAGTGAGAGGACGGCAGCGGCTGCAGTGGCTCAGAGGTGGTGCCGCTGCGATTATGCAGCGGCAAAGACGATGATGATGACTTGGGGATCGGGCTAATAAGCGGGTTGGGTTCGGGCCGGGCTGCAAAGGACGCAGCTAGCCCGTTCGTCCAGTCCACGTGCAACTCGGGCCCCGATCCGGCCCACTTTTGACACGTATGATGACGCATGCAATACACATGCGTATGTTGTCGTGACATGTGTCGATGACGTGGCAAACGAACGGGGATGTTCATTTCAACGAACGGTCCTCATTGTTCAATGAGGGCTAAGGTTTTCCGAAACTTTAGTTTGATCATTGACGGTTAGGTTTTTCGCAACCTAATTCGTTCCAAAAATCATTCGTCGCGTCTCATTTTGGAAATAGGGAATTCTGCGCCCTAATTTCATTTTGAGTTGCTTGCTATTTTTGGAAGGTGGACTTGAAGACCAAGTGAAGACTTTCCAAGACTGAAGCTTGTTTCGGATTTTAATTAATTAAATTGTAATAGATAGGTTTTATCCTTCCCGGTCGGCAGCCTATTTATTTATTTTTAATTATTTATGCATGCTATGGATGGTTTAAATTACGCAATGTGATAAAAGCATGTTTTGCATGTTATTGTTGTTTTTATTAAATGTGTAATAGAAACAAACATGCCTAGGGTGTCATAGCATGGTTTTGCGATTTCAAATGCGAGCATGTTTTATTACTTGCGCTTAGAAATTATGCGGTAGGACTTAATTGTTGACGTGCTTCGTATATCGCATAAAAACCCTTTGAAATTAAAAAGACTAAGCGGTAAAATCAATTAGTTTTAATTAATTAATTGGGGACCTCCATATTTGATTTTAGGCGAAGTCAAGGATTAGGATCGTGTAGACGTCCACCCTACGTGGCCTGCATGATTTCGACCTTCTTGCCCGTATATTCGTTGGTAAAATTTCTCAATAACTTAGAATATTCTTTAGGAGAGTGAGAGTTATACGAGTAAATATCCACCCTATGTGGCTTGCACGTATATGCTCTAACTCGGTCCTTAGTGGAAATTTTAAGTGAGATAATCTAAGAGGGCATCTACAATACCGGCACAGTTCTCATTTTTTGTGCTACCTTGTAGATAAACTCGGTTAGGTGAATAATATGGTTAAAGCTTAGCTACTAATTGATGAATCCTCCCTATGAGGTCACTTCTCAAAATAGTAGGGTCCAGTTAAGGTACGGGTTATTATTTCTTTAGTTCACAAGGGTCCATGTGATGATAAGAGAAATAAACTAACTATATGGCATGGTCAAAAATTTTATACTTGGCTGGTCGCCCTACGTGACTCTTGTATAAAGCTTTTGGGCTACTCGTTTGTTGGTTCAATGTTATTTTGTCAAAGGGTTATAATATTGATAACATAAATTATTCTTATTAAATGAGTTGTTAACTGTCAACTTATGTTATTTGGTTTCAGATATGTCTTTGTTCTCAATACTCAATAAAATAAATCGTTTACTAAATTCCCCTAATGGAATTCCGAATGACTTCTGTGAAAAGCTACTAAGAACCTTGGTAAGAAAAGAGATAGAGTTGATGAGGTTTGTGGATTATTTCGATGTAAAATGGTACCTCAAGGTATTCACACACTTCTCCGTTGTATACCTCCTAAATGGAGGGAAAATGATGGGAAAACGAGATGTGAAATCTTGCTTTCTACATTCCCTGATTGGTTTTTGGCCCTAAGGGAAGAATTTGTTGGTGAGGTTCATCATGATGATGTATTTGCTTTATGCGAAGAATTACTCAAACTTGATGAAATCAGGATCAACTTAATTTAGGAAGCAAGAAGGGAACATCGACTCGATCAAGGGAAACCTCCTAATGAAGAAAAGATTATGAGATACTCATCAACCTGGGATGAAAATGAATATATCATTGGTGACTATGTTCAGTCTCAAAGGTATAGGAGGTTTCTTGATTTGGTTGATGCAACCAGGGCCAAGGTTCAGTTTGTAAGCAAATGTAAACTTCCAGTCAAGGAGGTTATGTGAGGCAGAATAAGAAACAAAGGAAATGTGAAGGTATGTCTCTAAATGTAACATGGAAAACATATTAGTATTGGTTTAGTCCTTTATTGGACGGATTTAAACTGGTGGATACTAATTATGGTTTGTTACATGTGTTTCCTTGTAGGCAATGCCACAAAGGATAATGAGGCGGCTTCGAGTTCTGATGTCGGCAAGCATTGATGGTTGATGCGGTTGCCGATTGCTCGAAGACTTCAAATTTCTTTGTTTTATCTTTTGGTTTTGAGATAGATGTTTGGGATGATACATTACAACTCTTCTGTTTTTCATTACATTTGTTTTGCCAAGTTTTGGCAGTTACATTATTTTAAATTGGTTTATGGATGATTTTGGTTTTAACATTTGTGTTAAATTTTAATACTGGTTGTTAAATGTTTTTTCATTCATGTGTTGAGTTAATTATCTTGAAACATGGAATATCTCAAATATGATTAAATAAATGTAGTTGTTTCTTTGTTTCTCACCTCTTTTCTCATCTTTAATTGAAACATTACTAAACTATGTTTAGTATCTATAATTCTACCTTATAATTTGAGTACAAAATGGTCTAATGACCGATTTTGGTGAATCAAATTGGATATAAGGGATATTTGCATAGTGCAAGTCAGTTGAATTAAGATTGGTGATAAGTTGGATTAGTAAAAGTTTCAATAAAAGATTTTAAAGGATAAGGTGAAGAAAAGATCGTTCTTGAACAATGTTCAAAAATGATAGGAATATTCAAGGAACATCAAGCCAAGTGGTATAAGAATGAAAAGTCACGAGTATTCTGCACAAGTTCAACTTTATTGCAGTGGGAGCATTTTCTAAAGAAAACACTAAATCGTTTTTCATATACATTAAGAAACTAGGTTTCTTGGAAAATGTACAGGAGGAAAGAAAGACCACGTAAACATAAAAGTTTAGATGAGAAAGGTTGAAGTAATTGATACGATTCATGAATTTTATGATTCATGTCGATTCATTGGATTGCATGGTTCATTATTGGATTCAGATCCACAATGAAAAGGGCAATGGCAATGGAAAAACAAGGTTAATGTGGGAAATATAGAGAAAATGGGTTAAGTCCATTTTTTTTGTGGGATATAAGTTCCTAAAAAGTTCTATATTTCATATTAACACTTTTTGTACCTCATAAGTTACAATCCAATATCTGTCTAAAGCCAATGACTAGTTTGGCTGGTGATATTCGGATATAACGGTTATGTTGAAACAAATATGTATCAGTTAAGTGCATTATTATGAATGCTTGATTAACTCTTGCAGAAATTCGAATAATGGGAGCATTTATGGAATGACATGCATAAAATCAAGTTATATGGAACATGTCAATAAATGTTACAGTTCTCATCGCAGTAAAGATGATAGGCGTGATTTTCTTGTACATTATGTGATAATATCACTAGCTTTGGTAATATTGTGAAAGTATTATCGGACATAATGGCGGTGGTTATCCGGACAGTCTAAGACGCAGAATTTGAATACTGTGGGATATATCCTTGAGGATAGTATATATGATTCGAGTATTCTACGTAGGTTACTGTTCTGACTAGGTTATCGATATAAGCCATATCGAAAAAGTGTCAAATATTTGTTATTGCTAGGTGCAAGGTAACAAATATAATTCATTATCGGATTAATGAACACGGATGATCGGGGAGTATATTGGTAAATGAGGTAATCGACCTTAATCTGTGTGTTCACTTAGAAAGGAGAACCATACCTTGGAAAATCTCGGAACAGTAAAATGTTTATGCGAGTTCTTTCATGACAAGCTAAAATTGTAGTGGGAGCTACTAAAGCAGCTGTATGGTTGGAAACTTTACTTTGTGAAATGGTAGTAATCCTATCTTGCTAGAAATCTCACATTGAATGTGGATTTTTGAGTCAGAAGCAAGATTTATGGATTTGTCAAACCGGGAAAATACATAGGAGTACCGATTGGTTTAATGTAACCGTAAGGCAATATTGCGAGTATAAAGGAACATTAAAATAGGAATGTTAATATGGCGGTTCATTCACTAAGTTAAGTAATGCCGGCACCTCTAAAGCACGTGGTGGGCATTATCTTAGTGATCCTCCCACGGTAAAATCTTTCAATATAAGTGGGAGGAAATGTGAATACAATGATGCCATATAGTTTTCGATAGATACATGGGTATACTAAAATTTTTTACTTTAGTATAAGTGGGAGATTGTTGGGGTTGTTGTGTATAGCTAAAGCAAAAATGTATTTTAGTATATACGACATGTATTCCAGTGGTAACAATCACCTATCTGAATAAATATATTAATAAGAATAAGCCCTATATCTCATATTTTAGAACACGTAGATGGCTCGGGTGTCAGGGAGATCACGCAGCGTTCGATAATAATTATGAGATATAAACAGTGTCACAGTCGAGATAGCTTGGGAAAACTATCGGTTTAGACTGCAACATAACGGTAGTGGCGGGTCTCAGTCGCTAGTTATGTTGGTACGGTGGAACGTATTGACAGGATCGAGTGAGATAAGGTTCTTCTGATACTGACCCTAGCAATAGGTGAAGAACTAGAGATCTCGGGATTTAGAGATATGATCTTAATCTCGATATGCTATTAGAGATATATGTGTTGTTCACTGTTACTTTGATTTGCAAGATAAAGGTCTATCGCAGCATCCCTGATGACTTTCCTCTTGGGTAACATGAGGGCACATAGTATGTCTAATTAATTATATCGAGACACCGTGTCCGTATTAGGTTGAGAGATATCCCCTCAAGGAGTTCACAAAGTTTATTATACCAAGTCATGCATGTTGATTAAGTTCAGGTATAATAATAAGGGGTGAACGAGTACTACTTGAGGAAAATAAGATATTAATTAATTATGAGCAGTCAGAGGAGCTCTAATTAATTAATGGATATTGGAGTCATTAAACACGGGGATAGCTCTAAATAAAGTATCAGCCTCAATCTACAAATCAGGACAGGGCTGTGATTCAGTTGTGATTCTTTATTGAAATGCGTCACAACTCTAATAAATAAATGTTCTGGGTTGATCATGGTTATTTCATTAGGCAAGGCTAAACTCTGTCTGGTACATAGATCCCTGGGGTGACCCAAGAGCTCTTCAGGAAAGGAATTCAAGGTATTATTGAGGGATATCAGTTTTGGACTGAAAAGAGGCATTATGGGCTTGAGCCCAGTAATGTGGCGCCTACTGTAGTGTAGGGGACGCCAGTTTCCTCTTCTGGTGTCCATCTGATCTCAATAATTGCACTCTGGTTAATTATATAATTGTGGAATAAATTAATATCTAATTAATTAAGATTATTCTTAATTACGAATTAGATAATTAATTTAATAATTATACATATATATTTCCTTATAATAATTAGGATTAATTCTAATTATTTAATTAGAATTTGTTCCAGTAATTATTAACTAAAATGGGCTTTATTAATTAAAAGTCCGTGACTTAGTGGACAAGTAAAGTCATCCTTCTCCTATAAATAAGGATGAGGAGATTCTCAAAACCTAAGTTTGGTGAAAAGGGAGAGACGCCATTCTACTAGAGGGAGAGTTCCGGTTCTAAAGTTTCTAGACGCCCACACAGTCAAAAAACTTTGAGGAAAGGGATCACACCCTAATAATCTAGACCTATAGATTACTCCGTCGGCACAGATCTGAGGTATAATGTTTTAAACTCGATTATATGATTTAGTTGCATTTAAATTTTCACATCCAATTTGAAGATCTAGTGGGAAAAATGAATGCTTTCAAGCAACAGTTCCATCAATTTCGACGGTGGAAGTGAAGAAATCTCTGAGGATGTGCACCAAAATCAGCTAGGACGATCTTGAAGAAATATCCAAATGAGAAGAGATGGAAGGACTCTATTCCGTTTAACAAGAATAAATTAATGTTGCAGGACCAAAGGCAGCTGGAGATGGCAGTAGAGATTGTTGTTGAGATTTTCCAGAAATTGCATGACAAGCCAGCTGTCCGTGCTTGTCTGCTGACATTTGGGTTGTCCAATCCCAACCGGACTGTGCCAGAGGATAAAGAGCCCCAGCTTGCTACTGCTAGTGAGAAGCATAAGGCTGCTGCTGGAGAGAAACAGTAGGGAAAATCCAAGAAAGCTAAGCCTTCTACTCCGAAAGAAAAGCCTCTCCGCGGAAGCTCGCCCCTGAGATGAAGGAGACCGAGGCTAAAGAAGAGAGAGCTCCTACTCCACCCAGCTTGTTTAGTACATGTTTGTGTGGTTTTTATAATTTGATGCGAGTTTATTTTCGTATATTTTGTTAGATTTTATGTGTTTGTCTTGTGTGTTTTAGTGGGAGTTGAGTTCATGAGGAGCTTTGAATGAGAATGAAGAAAAGGAGCAAAAGATCAAAGAAATGAGTGAAAAGTGAATATCAAGTTGGGATAAAATAAAAGCATATTATTGAAAAGGAGTTCGATAGGAACGTGTAGGAAAAAACAACAGTCAATTTCGAGTTTGGACAAGGGAGATATGGCCGAAACAAAAAAAGTTACGTGCAGTGGACAGTGGCTCAACCCTTACGACCGCAAGGGGGCTTGCGATCACAAGGCCTGCCGATATATAGTGATTTCTTTCATATTTTAACTAGATTTTGGTTTCCTATATATATAATCTTTGGGGAATGACTAGACAACTTCTCATCTCTTATTTTCAACCTTTAAAACTCTAGATTAGTTTAGATTAGCTTTTAGATATTGCTTTGAAGATTATAGCTTTTGGATTCAAGTTTTAATTCAAGCTATTCGTTCTTTCTTTCATCTTCGATTCGTAAGTTTAATTTGTGCTCTTAGATTAATTTTACCTGCTTTCTCTTATTGCTTTGATTAGTTAAGATTAGTTTTCTATTTATTTGCCTAGGCTTAGATTTATTTGCTTTAATTTACCTTAGATCCATGTTAAGATTTATTTACTCTAGCTTAGATTTAATCGCTTTCTTTATTGCTTTCTTTTCAATTCATGCCTAGGTAGATTTATTGTTTTCCTCTTAGTTTAATTATTTATCCCGGGTGACAGATGGGACTTCTTTCTACTTGCTTTATTTACTTTGAAGTCTAGTTTAATTTACTTGCTTTATTTATTTTATGCCTAGGATTTAGATAAAACTCAAAACCCCAAATTCTTTACTTTCTTTCATAGAGTAGATTTTATTTCCTTTTCGTTACCACATAATTGATTATCCTGCTAAGTCTTCCTTGAGATTCGACATTAGGATTTACTTGCTTGTTCTAAGATAGATCTAGTTCTATTGTTAGCACTTTAGGTGAAATTAATTTGGCACCATTGCCGGGGAAGGCTTTAGGTAGTTGATTTTGTGGTTTTATTTTTCGTATTTTTTTTTCTCTCTATTACCAAAAAAAAAAAAAAACATGTTTAATCCATTTGTTGAGTGCTTACAGTGAAAAGGGAAGAATAGATTGAGTTTCAGGACTATGGTTTAGTCTTGTTAATTGAAGAGTTAGAGGCCATGGCAATGGTTATGGACGAGTTTGCCTATCCCACATTCACCACTTCCACCTACTACTCACCGCCGCCGCCGGTATACTATCCGCCGGAATCTTAATTCTTTCCTCAATACCCACCATATCAACCATACTATCCACCACAAGCACCCTACCATCCTTCTCAAAACCAACCATATGCACCACCATCTCAACCGCCACCACATCAACTTTACTACACTCCACCATCACCATATTTCTCACCTCAACCATCACCTTATGACCCTCCATCTTCATACTACCCACCATCTAATCAACCATATTAACCACTTCCTCAACAGCTATATTATCCACAAGTTTCCCCACCAATGGAGGATGACCTTTCCGCCTTCATTCAAGAGTACAAGTTGGATCTAGAAGCTCAAGAAGTAACCCTTAAGCGTCTAGAGATGGAGTTAGAGCAGATGTTGGACACAGTAAATCAAATGCAACAAAGTGCACAAACTAGCAAGCTTCCGGCTCAAGGACTCCAGCCACATCCAACTCATGTGGTGATGGTTCTTAACACGTATAAATTTTCACATCCGGCCGAAACACAGACCTTGCGACCGCAAGGGGACTTGCGATCGCAAGGCCCAACTGTCGGACCAACCATGCGATCGCAAGGGGGGTTGCGACCGCAACCCCTGACTGAATCTAAGGAAAGAGAAGCTACCAAGGATGATTCGAAGTCTCAACTCCATAAAGCTTCGAAACCTTATATTCCACCTATTCCCTTTCCTGGTAGATTGAAGAAGGAGAAGCAAGTTCACCAATTGGCTGATCATCTTCAGTCCAAACCCAAACAAGGTAATCCTGGAAGTTTTAAATTGGAGGTGACTTTGGATAGTGGAGAAAAAGTTTTGGGATTGATGGATTTAGGAGTAGCGGTGAACTTGAGGTCCCATTCTAATTTTGAGAAGATAAGTTCAAAGAATCTCAAGGCAACCGACATTCGCATAGAGGAAGAGTCATTCAATGAAGGGCTTGATCATGAGATATTTGATGCGAAGTCCCAAATAAGTGTGGGGGAGATGGGTGTTGATGATGAGTCGATTCTCGATTTTTGAGCTAAGGGGAAGGAAAAGCTAAAAGTTAGGTCGAGAATGGTTAATGGATTCTTCAGGGTTGTTGTTGCTAATAGAGACACATCGCTGGCTACGATGGGAATTGGTTGAGAATTCCACATTCGTCAAGCTAACGGTGTTAAATAAGCGCTTCGTGGGGCAACCCAGCTTTAATTTTTTTCATAATTTTCTTTTAATTTTTATTTTTACTAATTCTTTCATTTTTGTTTTGCAATTTATATTTAAAAAAATAAAAAATAAATAAAAAAAAGGAGAAAAATTGGGCAAGAGTTACTGCAGCCTCAGCCCTCACTATCGCGAGGGCGGTCGCGATCGCGTCCCCTAGTATTTTTGATGGTGATTTCCCTGATTCCTCTTACTCCGACCCAACTTTGTCGTGTGGTACTTTCTTTTTTTTGTGTTTTGTTTTTATGTTTTTATGTTAGTAGGTATTATGCATATTTTTCTATGTTTGTGTTTGTGTAGGTTTTAGGATTTGGAGTTTTCATATATTTCAAGTGTGTTGCCGGTTGTTTTGTTTTTAAGGGCAGTTTCTCCATCCCTTTTATTTATTTTGACGCAATAGGGACATTTCTTAGTTCAAATGTGGAGGGTGTTTGAAATTGTTTGTGTTTTGTGTGATGTTATGTGTTTTGTGTTAAAAACATGCCTAATTGATCCGCCCTACCTTTGAGGGTAAGGGAGATGCAATGATAATCGATGTGTATAATCGAGTCAAATTCACAGGGAATGCAATGGCGTAAAAGTTTCAAGTAGTAATCTAGCTACTAAAACTACTATCCAAGCTTACAAGTGACATGTTTTTATGTTTTCTTAATTCTATCAAGCAATATAATTGAAAAGTAACAAACTAAATAATAACTAATAGCAAGAGTTAACAAACAATAGTAGAAAGCTTGGTTCCAAATATAATCCGATAATCACTAGAGGCTTAGGTTTTAGGATTTGTTAGGATTAACCATTTTAATCTAATTCATATGGGAGTTCTATATATTGTATACACTAATTCTTTTCTCAAAGCAATCAATGTAAGTAGATTAACCTATGACATCTATCTCCGACTAGGACTCAAGATGCATGGATTAACTCCTAATGGCATGATTAATATCTAGAATCTCCTATCTCAAATCTCCATATTTTGCTCTTGTAGAAGAAGAATCCACCAGATGAGCCTAGGCTTTGAATTCTTTTTAGCAAATAGATGCCTAATTGCCCCATGATCCGTGTAGACAATGGTATGATTGCCTACCAAATAAGATCAGAACTTGTCAAAACCATAGACTATAGCCAACAACTCCCGGTTCTTGAGTGGAATCCAAAGTTTTGCTAGCATAGTAGATCACGCGAAACAAATTGTCTCTCTTTTTCCCCAATGCTACACCAACCGCCCAATCACTAGCATCACACATCAAAATGAAAGACTCATTCCAATTAGGAGTGATTAACACGGGTGTAGATACTAAAGCTTTCTTCAATGCCTCAAAAGCCTTCAAACAATCTTCATCAAAGTTGAATTTAACTTCCTTTTCCAAGAGAGAGCAAAGAGGTTTGGATATTTTTGAGAAATCCTTGATGAACCGTCGATAAAATCCAGCATGGCCTAGAAAGCAACTATTTTTGCTCTATCAACTTCCAACCCTTCTCTTGAAACTTTGTGGCCCAATAAACTCCCTCTCGTACCATAAAGTGGCATTTTTCCCAATTAAGAAATAGGGAAGTTTCTTGGCATCTTTGCAAAACCTTGGTCAAATTTTCCAAGCAATGATCAAAAAAAGTCCCAAATACGAAAAAATCATCCATAAAGACCTCCATAATGTTTTCAATTAACCCATGGAAGATAGCCATCATGCATCTTTGGAATATGGCAGGAGCATTGCACAATCCAAAAGGCATTCTCCAAAATGCAAATACACCGTATGGACAAGTGAATGCTGTCTTATGTTGATCTTATGGGGCGATCATCACTTGATTGTATCCGGAGTAGCCATCCAAGAAACAATAATACTCATATCCGGCTAAACGATCAAGCATTTGGTCAATAAAGGGCAACGGAAAGTGATCTTTTCTAGTAGCGGAATTCAATACTCGATAGTCAATACAAACTCTCCAACCTGTCGCTACTCTAGGGGTGATCAACTCATCCTTTTCATCCTTCACCACTGTAATCCCCCCTTTCTTAAGAACAACTTGAGTAGGACTTATCCACTCGCTATCCGAAATAGCATAAATTATCCCGGCATCCAACAATTTCAACACCTCTTTCCTCACGACTTCTTGCAAGATGGGATTCAACCTCATTTGAGGTTGAACCCTAGGATGACAATTATCTTCCAAAAGAATCCGGTGCATACACATAGATGGAGAAATTCCTTTGATATCATCAATAGACTAACTAATCACATCTTTGAACTCTCTAAGGACACGCAACAACTTGTCCAATTCGGACTCTGACAAGTGTTGTGACACTATAACGGGAAAAGAGTCATTATCATCAAGAAAGGCGTACCTTAGGTGATCGGGAAGAGGTTTCAACTCTTAAGAAGTGATTGGAGTAAATTCCACCTTGGTTGAACTTCCATTTTCCCCGGTTGGTTGATATCAAGGTAATAGACATCATCCTTCAATGATCCTTGATTTGCTTCCAAATAGGCAATTGATTCCAATAAATCATCATAAGCATCATCCAAATAGGAATAAGAGTAGAGAGAATTGGAAATGATTTCCTCCGTGAGATCTTTTGCCATAGATGTAGGCAAGGTGGTGATTGCATTGCATTCCTCATAGGTTGAGTCATCTCCTCGCTTCATAGCATCAAAGATTGAAAGAGTGAGGGTCTCTTCATTGACTCTAAATGTAAGATTCCCATCTTGCACACCAATAAGAGCTCTTCCGGTTGCTAGGAAAGGACGCCCAAGAATGAGGGGCATATCCTTGTCCTCCGACATATCCAAGATAACGAAGTCCGCAGGGAAGATGAACTCCTCAACTTTCACTAATACATCTTCAACTACTCCTTGAGCATAAGATATAGAACGATCGGCCATTTGGAGGCAAATTGATGTAGGTTTAATCGCTCCTATATCCAACCTCTTGAAAATAGACAATGGCATCAAATTTATGCTAACTCCAAGATCACATAAGATATTTCCAAACTTTTTCCCTCCAATCACATATGCTATTGTGAAGCTTCCGGGATCCTTCTTTTTTAAAGGCATCTTCCTTTGGATCACCACACTAACCTCCTCCGTTAGGCTAATTATTTCAAATGAACCAAACTTTCTCTTGTTAGCAACGGCATCCTTCAAGAACTTCACATAACCGGGCATATCTCGGAGTGCATCAAGCAAGGGAATGTTGATTTGTACTTTGTTGAATATTTCCAAGAATCTCATCAACTTTTCATCAACCTTATGCTTGGCTAGACGATGAGGAAATGGAGCTTTCGTAATAACATCCTTGGTAGGGAGAGGGGCCTTTACTAGCACCGCCTTAGGAGCTTCTCCTTGAACTTCTTTTCTTGATTCTTTATCACTAGTTGGAGACTCTTCATAGGGTATGTCTTCAATAAGAACTTCCTCTTTTCCACTTCCGGATGTAGCATGATTTTCATAGGCTCTTCCACTCCTAAGTGTGATAGCATTGCATTGGTTCTTGGGATTTAACTCCGTATTACTTGGAAACTTTCCCGGAGTATGTTGAGTGGTGGCTTGGTTAGCCATTTGACTTATTTGGCCCTCCATCATCTTCACTTGCTTTGTTAAAGAGGTAAGTGAATTCTCCAAGGCACTCACCTTTTGCCCGGTTTGTGTGATAAATGAGCTTTGCTGATTTGCCATTTATTGGACAAGTTGCTCAATAGAAGGAGTTGTCTTTTTAGGTTCTTCGATTACTCCTTGAGAAACGGAAAATCCAGGAGGTGGGAATTGAGCATTATTAGGATTTCCGTAGGAGAGGTTGGGATGATTCCGGTTGTTGGGATTATAGGCTTGATAGCCTCCTTGATGACCATAGGAATTGCCTCATTGTGACCTCCCTTGAAATCCCCCTTGACAATTCCCTTGAAAACCACTTTGAGCTCCTTGAAAATTTTGCTTGTTGAAATTCCCATAAGGCCTTTGGTTCACATAGCTCACTTCCTCATTCCCATTGTACTCTTCATTCTCTTGGCTTTGGACCACTTGAACATCTCTCTTCGACTTTCTCTCTTCTTCAAACTCCTTTTTGAGGAGGGTGTATTGTGTGGCCAACTCATCAATCCTTGCATCTTCAAGTATAGAATTCACCTTCTTCGTGGGAACTCTCTCCAATAGCCATTGATAACTATTAGCGGCCATCTCTTCAATGATCCTAAGGGCTTCCTTTGCATTCCGATTCACTAAACAACCCCCGGATGTAGCATCAACTATGCTCCTTGTGTGTGGAGAGAGTCCACTATAGAAATTGATAATTTGTTGCGCTTCACTGAATCCGTGTTGAGGGCATTTGCGTAGCAAGTCCCGATACCTCTCCCAATCTTCAAATAAAGTTTCATCGACTTGTTGAGAAAAGTGTGAAATCTCCGAATGAGCTTTTGGGCTTTGGAAGAAGGGAAGTACTTGGCAAGAGAAGCTTTGCATAGTTTTTCCCATGAAGTGATCTCGCTCTTGTCAAGGTTTTTAAACCACTCCTTTGCACGATCCCTTAGAGAAAAATTGAAGAGCTTCATCCTTATTGCATCCTCCGGCACTCCATTGTGTTTCACTGTGTCACAAATCTCCTTCCACCGAATTGTTCCGATTGTACCATTTGGATAAGGCCCGTCCTTATCTCAAAGTTGTTTGCATTGACACGAGGTCCCCATGCTCCTCCTTGAAATTGATCCGTAGGAGATCAAACATTTGATTAAGCGGAGGGGTTGTTGATCTTCTTGAGCCCTTTTTTCTTGCTCATCTCTCCAAGCTCTCATATCTTCAAGTTCCTTCCTAAGAGCCTCATAATCTTGATTGTTAGTCATTTCTTCTTCTTCAATAGAATTCCTTCTTTTATATCTTCTTTCAAAGTTCAAGATCAAAGGTTGAACAAGTCTTCCCTTGGACCTTGTGTGCATATACCTACAAAACAAAAATCAAAAGAAACAATGCTTGAATTAGTAATTCAATAACCAAATTGACTATTAAAACTCAAACTAAGCATTCCCCGACAACGGCGCCAAAAATTGCTCCGCCCTACTTTTGAGGGTAGGAGGATGCAATGATAATCGAATAGTATATTCGAGTCGAATCCACAGGGAATGCAATGGCGAATGAGTTTCAAGAAGTAATCTAGCTACTAAACCTACTATCCAAGCTACAATATATCATGTTTTTGTATTTTTCCAAAGATTAATGACAAATACAAATAACAAAATCAACTAGCAAACAAGTATCGAATGATAACTATCAATAAGAGAAAATATGGTTCCAAATATAATCCAACATTCACTAGAAACATAGGTTTTGGAAGTTGCAAAGATAAACCAATTTAATCTAATTCATACGGGATTTCTTTATAAGTTATACATCAACTCTTTTCTCAAAGCAATCAATGTAAGTAGATTAACCTATGACATCTATCTCCGCTAGGTCTCGAGATGCATAAATCAACTCTAAATAGCTCAATTAATTATCTAGAATCTCCTATTAGCAAGAATTACTAATATGTTGTGGTTTGATGCCAAGTGTTATGAACTAAAGCCTATTAAGCATTTAACCAAACACCTTGTATGCACTCTATGATGGCCAATCACTCATGCAATAAAATCAAGTCCCAAAACCACAAGACATATGAATTAGAAGGCAAATCCAACTACAATATCCAAAAACCTATTAATCTAGATCATGTCTTCATATATTTGAAACCAAAAGGAACTTGGCTAGACATAATTAAAGGAAATAAACCATAGAAAGTAAATGAAATCATGCTTAAAAGAAAGAGAATTTAATAAGGAAGAAGAAGATGGTCTTCAATTGCAAATCCACAAAGTATAGCTTCAACAATCTTCAAAATACTTAAAAGGGAAGAGAGAAAATATTCTAGGGTTCTTGGGAGAATAAAATATGCAAAAAGATATCCAAATGGGGTGAATTCTAGGATTAAATACATTGAAAATCGAGTTTGAGTCAAATCGGAGCACAACGGGACGAACCGGGGCGAGTTTGGGCGAGCCGAACTCGCCCCTTAAGTTGAGGAATTCCGGCCAACCGGCGGTCTGGTGGCTCGCTGGCAGTCTGGCAGACCGCCGGTCCAGACCGCCAAATTCTCTGTCTAATGGCCGGCGGTTTGGAAGCTTAGCCGGCGGTCTGGCAGACCGCCGGTCAGGCCGCCGGCCCTCCTTCTTTGACCGGTCAACTCCGTCTTCTCTTTTGCGCGCCTTCCCCATTTTTGCCCGTTCTCTCTCGTACGAACTCCGATTTACAAACTAATTTTTGCTACGGCTTCCTAACGAACTCATCTTCGACATGGAATGATCAATTTGACCAAATGAGTTCTCCATCAACCTACAAAAAGACATAAATAGACTCGAGAGAACGAGGAAAACATAAACAAACTTGAACGAGTGAAACTCTAACTTAATAAATTCAAATTCCACATTCTTAACCTGAGGTTTCACCCTAATCAAACTCGACTCTTCCTCATTTCTAGCCTTCGATCCTTAGTCACATGAATGCTCTTTCCAATTCTTACAAAACTGGATCGAAAACCGAAAAGAAACGAGAAAAATAGAATGTATGCTACAAGTTAAGAAACCCTAGCATTTCTAACACTTAAGCACCCAAATCGAGACGTAAACACATGAAAAACTCACTCAACATGCACATAAAATATGTGTTCATCACTAATCCTTTTGTGAGTTCCTCAATTATTTGTGAAGAATGATGAGCATGGATGATAGTTGTGATGATGGGGCTAATGATGAGTGCTTTTGGTTTGTTTTGGAAAATAACTACTTGTGAAGCATGTTATGATTTGATGAGTATGATTAGTGTATCTAGACTTTTGGCCTCTAAGAACTTGAATCACATTTGAGCCTATTTTGTGAGAGATTTGAACCTTGACTATTGCATCAACATAGTCGTTTTTCTTTCTTGAGTATGAATGTTCAAACATCCATAATTGTCTCTAGAACTTATTTTGGTTTCTCCCTTGAGGTTGCATTAGTGTGCTTTATGATGAAGAGATGATCTTAGGCCATCTTTCTTAGCCCTTCTTATCTATTTCCTTGTCCAAATTCACTTATATGATCCTAGTTAGCCCATTTGAGCCTTTGAGATCTACTTTAGATCGATTTTCTTCGAAAAGCCTTGGGATGGAAACTAACATATGTGGGACTGAGAGTTGTTTGGATGAGATGTGCTTATTTGAAATGAGTCTTTGGGGAAGGAGAAGAAGTAGGAAGTTTTTGTATTCATTAGTTAGTGCTTTATACCCATATAAGCTTCAGATATATATATAAAAAATAAAAAAAATTAAAAAGAAAAAGAAAAATAGAGAACATATTTCTCTAAGTAAAAAAAAAAAGGAAAGTTTGAATGAGAGCATAAGTGGGTAGAAAGTGAATGTGGAATTAATAGAAAGTGTTTGTTGTGAATTGAAGTTTTTCTTGCTATGGTTTGAAGTAGTGTGGGGGAATTGAGAGTTGATATGAGAGTGAGAGTTGAGTGAATAAGTCTTTGGGGTTGTTAACTCATTTAAGCCAAATTTTCTTACCTACCAAAGAGCATACATTACAACCAAAAATAAAGTCTCATTTGATCTTTGTCTTAAGCACACATTGAAGCAATGGAGAGGTGAGACGATTTGCAAACTTATGGTAGGCATTGTGTTTGTCTTGAATTGAGAGATATTATTTTCCCTAATCTAAACACTTAAGAGTTGAGGGTTCACTTCTATATTTTTCCATGTCGTGAGGATTCTTTGTTCAAGAGGTTAAAGGTTGAAGTTTATCATGAGATGCTTATTGAATGGTGAAGTGTTTTGCATTAAGTTTCTTTGTTCAAAAAAATTTTTGAAGCCATAATCATTCACTCCATAGTCCATGTCTTGTCATTGGTTTGAATGAGTTTGCTTGAGGACAAGCAAATGATTAAGTGTGGAGGATTTGCTTAGTGCATGTTTGTGTGGTTTTTATAATTTGATGTGAGTTTTTTTCGTATATTTTGTTCATTTTTATGTGTTTGTCTTGTGTGTTTTAGTGGAAGTTGTGTAGGTCCCGATAAATAGATATTGGTGTATGGGGGGGGAATACACCAATTAGCCAACAGTTTAGACTTTTCAAAACAATTTGATCTTACTGAGTCGTCACTTCAGTTAATCAGAGCAGTTTAGTTTTTCCAGCTAAAACAGGGAACTGCTGAGCTTGCAAAACTAACCTGCGTGCGGAAGTTTGGTGGAAAGGTTGGTTAACAGTTTTCAAAGTAGTTTTCAAAGAAAACTTTAGTTCAAATAAGTGTTCATGCAAACTGTGAAAGTGACTAACAGTTTTCAAAAACAGTTTTCAAAGACAGTGCACATGCAAGACAGGTTACAATCGTGCAGGTTGTGAGCATGCAAACTAGTGTGAAAACAGATGATAAGAACAGAGAAACACGAGGAGTTTTTATCGTGGTTCGGAGTAAACAGCTCCTACGTCCACGCCAGATCCCGTCGAATCTGTAATCCCTTAACTTGAGATTTTTCGCTCCTTTTAACACTGGTGGAGGTTCCAGTCAAAATTCAAGTCTTTCTTTAGACTGAATCTAGCACGAATCTTGAGTCGTGTCTCTTCTAACTTTACATACAAACTTATATACAATCTTACTAATGCTAAACAACTAGCACTAATAATCAAACTGGAAAGCTGCGAAAAGCTATCACCGTTTGGAATACAACTCTATCAACTACACTGAATATCAACAGTGATGGTAGTGAGAGTGTGGATTGTGTTCTAGTAAGACAGATTCTAGAAAGAATAGAAATCTACAAAGATCAACACTTGGGAAAGCTCTAGTGATTTCGAGTGTTGATTGTGTGAATATTTAGCTTGAGATTTCTGCAGCATTTCAGCTTGTAATTTGAGTTTCCCGTACTTTCTTTCTTGAATGTCTTGAGGTATTTATAGAGAAGCATTTGTAATAGAGCCGTTGTGTGTGTCAGTATGTGCAGAACCGTACACTGACACAATTATGGACGTTGAGTTAAGGACAGGTTCCTCAGCCACAGCTCAGGTTGGACTTTGCAGGTCACGCTTCCTATACCTCGAACTGTCTTCAGTCTTCTGTAATCTTCGCAAGAAATCTTCGAGTTTGGTTGGAGCAGATTACATAGACAGATTATATAAAGGAACGTTATGACAGGTTTGAGTAAAATAGGTACAAGGTTGCACTACTAACCTTGACCTTTACATAGCAACCTGTTCGGGTTAAGCTTGACTGATCCAAACACGGAGACCAGCCTGTTCCAATTAAAGTCTATTGTCTAAGTGTGGTTTCTAATAGCATTATCAAAACTTAGTTCAAAGAGAGAAAAGGTTCCCAACAATTTCCCCCTTTTTGATAATGCCGAAACCCACACTTTACATCTTGACTTAGAAGTTTTGAACTTTACCAAAAATATAACCAAGGTTTGAAGTTCAGCCAGCTGCATGAGAAAAAGTGTTAGGAAATTTAAAACATAACATGCAGAAGCCTGGACAATGAGATTTTATCATCAGGAACAAAATATGATCATTTTTTTTATTTATAATATCAACTGAATTGATGTACACAGATTACAGAGTTGATATAACAAATGAAAGAAAACGATCAAGTCACTTCCTCACAGTTTTGAATCTCTCTTCAGCGATCTTCTCCTTGCTTACAGATCCCATAGCTGCGTAGATACTGTCACGGATCGATTTGTACTTATCACAGCCTGTGGTCTTGCAACCGTACTGAGCTGAGATATTCCTTATGAAAGTGTTGATCCGGTCGATATCTGGAGTATCAGAGCCGCAGACAGTGGGAGGTTGGAAGGTCTCTATTTTGGGCGGATTGATCGTGACCTTCGCCTCTGTAGCTTTCGTACGGACTCTTTTAATGAATCGCGGTCAGGAAAAGTTTGCATCCAGTTGTAAAAGGCAGTTTTGGAATCACCAGTGTAGCGAGCATCAACCTGCAACCAGTAGTGGTGTAAGATGAACTGATTCAGGAACTCGTCCCACAAAGGCTGATCTTCCACTGGTAGCCAATCAGTTGGCTCTCTCTTGTCAGCTTGATCCTTGCAGCTTTCAAGACCTCGAAAGCTTCTGATGCGAGCTTTGTCCCTTGCTCTCTGTTTCCTCATATCTTCGAGAAACAGCTTCTGCTTGCCTTCATCCTCGCATTCATCTGCGGTGTAGCCAGCTTCTGCCATCAAATGAATAAGAGAGGCCTCACCCTATGCCCTTTCTTGTTCAGACAGCTTCTGGGCAGCAGGTTGAGAGACAGCTGTTACAGGCGGAGCAGCTTCTGATTGAGTCAAAGGAGGTTGGGTGACCTTTTTCTCCTTGCCTTTTGCTTTAGCAGTAGTGTGTTTGCCTTTCCCTTCCCCCTTTTCGGCCTTATCAATTAATTGCTGAACAGTGGTATTGAGAGAGGCTTGCTCATTGGAGATTAAGGACAGGTCAGTGCTGATTTTCTCTTTAAACTGGAGGAGGGAGTTGATGTTCCCTTGCATTTCTTCTTCTTTCTTTAGAGAGCTGGATGAAGCTTGTGCGAGCTTTGAAGAGAAGCTATTGACAAGCTGGTTGAGCTGTTCAAACTCATATCGCAGGTTGTCAACTGAAGATGCGTAGGCGACCTTTAGTTCAGATAGCTGGTTGGGGAGCAGCTTGTCCAATTCAGCTTTCAGGCGCATGGAGATGAAGGAATCGAGCTGGCCTGCCACTTCATCCTTGATAATCTGTGACATTTCAGCCTTGATGTTTGACAGCATGGCAGATGCTGTGTCCATTGCATCAATTTTGTCCGCAATCTTCTGGTGTTCAGCGACCTCGGTGGCCTTCACCTTGGAAACTTCCTCAATGATAAATTTCTTCAAATCTGCTTGGACAGCAGTGAGAGGAGTTCCTGCGGTTGCGACAGGATAGACTGGTACATGATCATGATCGGACACTGCGTCTCTGCTGTTCTGGGATGGAGAAGGAATTGGACTGAATTCTTCATCCTCCAGAAACCTGTCATTGTAAGAGTCGCGATCGTGAGAGTAAAAAGATTTTAAGTCGATACTGAGTACCTTGGCCTCTCTCTTCATCCTAGAGAGGACGAACTTCTTGAAGCAGTCGCGAGCTTCAGGAATGGAAGCATAGCCAAAATACTTCCCAAGGTTGTGCTCTTTAATCTCTAGCTGTTCAATGGGGTGGATAAGGAAGATGGACTTCAAATCACAGTACGATCTATCCTTCCCATCGAGCAGAGCACGTAGCCGAATTGCCAGCTTCCTGGTCTCCGGAGTTAGATCAATGCCGGGAAAAGACTCCATGATAGTCTTCTCAGCTTTGATCTCGATGGAGTTGACCAACATGGCAGCTGCAGTCTTGATCGGATCCTCTTCTACATCATCATCATCAGATGAAAGGATGAGATGGAGGTCAAGCTCTGGAGGCGAGCTGTGATGATGAGAAGCTTTACCGGACTGCTGGTGGATGACGATGGAAGTATCAGGATTTTCTTCCTCGAAATCTGTGTCATCCTCCAGTTGAGATTCGCTGTGACTTTGGCCAGCTTGCTCCAAAGTTGTTGACTAGAAGATATCACGAACAGAGGGTACAGGTATTGAAACCTGTGCATCGAGAACTGTCTATTCTGGGATGTCTTCAAGGGTTTGACGAGCAGGTTGGTGCTGAACTTCTATGGAGGCAAACTCCGTATGCAACCTGCGTGATATGGGAGTTGGAGATTTGATGCGCACAGACTTGGCAGGTCTGTCCAGCTGCTTGCTAGGGGCAAGCTGTCTCTTTCTCCGAACATCACGCTGCTCTGGTGGTACCCAAGCTGGGTTAGATCGACCCATGTCGTACAGGAACGGCTTCACCACATCATCATTCTTGGCAAAGACGGTCATGTCGACACCAATTATTAGTTCGAGCTGCTTCTGGTCCTTGGGGACCTTCTCCTTGTTGAAATAAGTCACTCCACTCCAGTTGAGGTTGGGGTGGAGGCAGTGAATGAGAGAGCATATTTTGGTGCCTAGGCGCAGATTCCTGGCAATGCGGAAATCGGTCACCACTTTGCCTTCATAGGTGATCGAGAGCTGCTTGACTTCTTTATTTAGGAGCTCGAGGAGAAATCGGGCCCAGTTCACGTTTAGACGCTGCACGATTGCAGTCATCACTCTAAACTTCGCTGGAGTGACAGCGTCGTGGTTACCAGAGTAACCAAGGAAAACTTTGTGAACGAAGTCAAAGAGGGCTCTATACGTAGGTCTTAACAGAGGGCGCGAGAACCTCTTTCCATCATACTGGGTTGCAGGCTGCATGAGAGCTTTCTGGTAAACTGCTTCCAGATCTGCATCCAGAACATCCAAAATTAAACCCATTAGCTTGTGATACAGGATCTCCACAGTTCCTGAATCCGCGATGCCGTAGGTTCGAGAGATGAGCGAGAGAATTGGAATGGGCTCGTCGCGTACACCAGGTACAAAAAGATGAAATTACGCAGAGTCGACATCTTCCGGGCAAAAATATGATAGAAAGAACATTGTGACTTGCTGCGGAAGCCAGAATTTTGGCTCATGAGTAATAATCTTGTAAAATCCGTCCGCTTTCTGGATGGCGGAGTACATCTCGTTCAAGCCGGCGTAATCATAGGTTGAAAGATTTGCCGCAGGCTCTGTGAGAATGTACTGCTGTAGATACTGGATCTTCTGCTCGGTTGTTTGTGGAAGAGATTGAGATGTAGATTCTCCTACCATTTCAAGAATGTCTAAATGAGAACGTGAATTTGGGTAATTTTGAAAGAGAGCTGCAGAGAAAAATGGCGGAAGAATGCAGAAATTGAATTTGGGAACGACGATGCACAGTTACATTCTTATTTAAAAGATAAAGCGGGCGGTTGAGATTGAAGTAAATCAACCGTTCAACGGATGGGATTGAATCCCTGGAAATCCGTGAGATAGTGGGCGCGTGGGATTGGTTGTGTATCCCACTCGCACTACCCTATCACTCAACCGTCGCCTCGCATTAAATGCGGATTTGAGACTTTGCATGCGCTTTTTGACATACATGAAAAGTGAAGCAAGAATGTTAAGTACTGTGTCAGAATATCCTTAACAAAGATTTCAATAAATAACAAAATACATGCTTCAATAAATGAAAATGATTGATAAGGTATATAATTGATTAAGTGAAGCAAAAATATTTTAATGAGGTTTGAATATATGAAATATTAAGGCATATCATTGACATATAGAACTTGATTAAGAAAATGGAGACTGATACAGGTCATCCATTACACTTCCCTATTCAAACTGTCTTATTCACAGTTTCTGATCAAAAAGGTTCCATTGGTTATCAGTTCACAGCTCTTATCTAGCTGGACTGTCCTTTGTGAACTGCTCTTGTGCATCTTCAATGTGAGCTTTGATGAATTCCCACAGCTTGGCGTTCTCAGTTTGCAAGGCTGCAACCTTTTCATCAATATACAGCTTGCTCTCCAATTCCAGCATGTTGAGCCTTCGAGACATCTTAAGAAACTCTGCTTTGTAGAAGGCTAACATCTGGTCCACTGCTGTGGAGCTGTTGAGAGAGGATGTAGGAGCTTCTGTGACAGGAGCTTGGGACTGAGCTTTGGACGGGAAACCTGGAGGGGTGCCTGGAGGGGACTGTTCGACAGCAGGTTTCACCCCAACCTGTGGAGAGGCAGATTGCTTTGTGGTCGCAGCAGCCACACCAGGGGTGGTCGCAGATGGTGTGAGATCTGTCTCCACGAAGGTTGCTGTAGATCGAGTGATGCGCTTCTGAGAGGGCGCAAATTGCAGATCCTCCAGCTTTCTCTTTCCTTTTCTGACTGACTCAGCCTAGACGCTGTCTTCTTCATTATCTTTACTGCTATCATCTTCGTCTTCAGGTACATCTACCTTTGAGTCACGCATTTCTGTGAGCAAAAGCTTGGCTGCACCTTTGGCCTTGTTGATCTTGTGAGGCAAGATGCCAAGAATCATGATCAACTGGTTGCAGTTGTGAGGAACCAGCTTGTCGTCAGGAAATCCAGTGCAGACACGCCATACGCGATTTGTAAGAGTTCTCTGCAGAATGATAGAGAGCTTGGTGCCATGACGAAGTTGCATGTTGGTCTTGATCCTAGCAGGTAGCTCTGCAGCTTCCTTGATGAACAGATTGACTAGTAACCTAGCCCAGTTAACATTCAACTGTTTCACCACAGCAGTTAGCAGTTTAAACTTCGACAGAGTGACAGATTCGTTCGAGCCTAGGTAAGAGAAGAACACATTGTGAAAGAATTCGAACATAAATCTGTACTCGGATTTCAGGTCATGGCGGTTGAAGGTTCTCTGATCATAGATTTTCTTGGGCTCAAACAGAGCTTGTTGATATACATCAGTTGACGGATTCTATGGGCACATCATCAACCGTTGTGATAGCCCCTATATCCGATAACCTGTAGGTTTGAAGGACGAGTGGAAGAAGATAACGCCGCTTCTTCTTCACTGTTGACGAGAAAAGTTGCCGTTGCGGGGTCTCCGGCTATTGATTCCAGAGAACACAGCAAATAAGCAACACTTTCTGGTAGCGTCATTCGTGGATGTTGAGTGATGATGTTGAAGAAACCATCACATTGGGTGATAGTCTCAATCATCTGATCCAAACCTCTATATCCATACGAGTCTAGCACAACAACTTTCTCAAAGAAGATGAGAGGGGTTGCTTTCTTCACTTGAGCATTCAATGAATCTGTAGACATTTTTGTGGAGAGAGAGTGAGGATTTTGAAATTCTGAGTTTATGAAGATGAAAGAACGAAAGAAATTTCTTAGAGAAAGTGAAGGTAATTTTGAAATTTGATTTCAAAGGATTTCAAGAAACGCGTAATGAAATCAAGAATATTCTTTCTATTTATAGACCTCCAACGGTCAGGATATGATAAATAGATATGCATTCCTTGTTTTTCGTGAAAAACTTTTCAAATTCTTAACAGAAAGAAAACATATATGACAGAATATATGGGTAGAGGAAATAATTTTCAGCTAAGATTTAAATGGAGATTGATACGATATCTCCAGTTCCCCCTTAAAGGTTGACCAGTGATTGATGACTTTCAACGCAGTTTGTGGTTTCAAGCTGCGTGTCATTTCACTGCTTCTCGTGAGCTGCAGTTTCCAGGTCTGTCTGTCTTTGGCTGTTCTGTACTAGTGAACTGTCTTTTTGTTAGTTTGCAGTTTCCAAGTTAATCTGCTTTTGGCTGACCTGTGCTTGTGAACTGCTGCCATTCTCTGACTTGGGCTGTATATCCATTCTGAGCATTCCAAGCCTTCCACATAGCATTTTGAATCTCTTTTCCATGAGAGGTTTTGTTAGAATATCGGCTCTTTGGATGTCAGTATGGATTTTCTCAACTGTTATATCTTGTTTTTCCACGTGATCTCTTATGAAGTGATGCCTTATATCAATATGCTTGCATCTGGTGTGGTAGACAGGATTCACAGTGACATCATAATCTTTGAGTTGTTGTTTCAACCAAAGAATTTGTGCGCAACAGCTTGCGGTTGCCATGTACTCAGCTTCTGTTGTTGAAGTAGCAACTGAGGTTTGCTTCTTTGAAAACCAAGAGATTAACTTGCTTCCAAGAAACTGACAGGTCCCTGATGTGGACTTCCTGTCCAGTTTGCATCCTCCATAATTTGCATCTGCATAGCCAGTTAGTTCAAAATTATCATCACAAGGGTACCATAAACCGAAGTTTGCAGTTCCCTTGACATATCTAAGGACTTTCTTGGCTGCTTCTTGATGCGATTCCTTTGGATTTGCTTGATACCGAGCACATATTCCAACTACAAAAGAAATGTCAGGTCGACTTGCAGTAATGTAAAGTAAAGAACCAATAATTCTCCTGTACAGAGTTATGCTGGCAGGTTTTCCTTCAGAATCTGGATCCATCTTGCCATTTGCAATCATTGGAATCTTCAGAGGTCTGCTATCTTGGACACCAAATTTGGTTGTCAGCTCGTTAGCATACTTGGATTGACAGATGAAGATACCATCCGCAGATTGCTTGACCTGCAGACCGAGGAAGAAGTTCATCTCCCCCATCATGGACATTTTGTACTCACACTTCATGAGTTCTTCAAACCTGTCACATAGAAATTTTGACCTAGATCCAAAAATAATGTCATCAACATAAATTTGTACAAGAAGAATATCATCCTTGTACTTAAAGGTAAATAATGTTCTGTCGACTGATCCTCTTTTAAAACCAGAATGCAGTAGGAATGTAGACAACGTTTCATACCAAGCTCTGGGAGCTTGTTTCAAACCATATACTGCTTTGTGCAGTTTGTAAACTTTCTCTGGACCTGTTTCCTCAAAACCTGGAGGTTGTTCAACGTAAACTTCTTCTCCTAGGATTCCATTGAGGAAAGCACTCTTCACGTCCATTTGATAGACTTTGAATCTCTGATGAGCTGCATATGCTAGAAACAATCTTATTGCTTCTAATCTTGCTACTGGTGCGTAGGTCTCATCATAGTCTATTCCTTCTTGTTGACAGTAACCTTTGGCAACTAATCTTGCCTTATTTCTGATTACTTCAGCATTCTCATCTTTCTTATTTCTGAACACCCATTTTACATCAATCACTCCTTGATGTGTAGGACGATCAACTAGTGACCATACTTCATTTCTTTTAAACTCATTGAGTTCCTCTTGCATAGCTGTAACCCAGTCGTGGTCGGCAAGAGCTTCTTCAACAGTTTTGGGTTCAGAGTAGGATAGATAACAGCTTAGTAGACAGCTTTCACCTATTTGTCTCCTTGTCTTCACACCTGCTCTTAGATTCCTAATAATGAGATCTTCAGGATGAGCATCGACCCATCTCCTTCGTCGAGAGATTTCTTCTTCTGTGAGAATTGGTTCAGGGTCTGGTATGGGAACTTCAAACTCAGGTAGAGGTTGAGGAGTGAAGGGGTCAAGTTGTTCAAACTGTTCAGTGAGCTGATCCATTGACAGTTCTGCATTGACTGCAGGTTCTGTTGAACTTTCTGGATTAGTTGAAGAGGAGCTGGTTGGAGGAGCTTTGGTTCCCCCTTGGTTTGTTCCCCCTAGCTGAATGGGTGGAATTTGTGAATTGAGACCTTGCACAGGCTGAGCTTCTTCTTCTTCCAAGTCGGTTGGACTCCATATTAGTATTTCATTTCGAAACTGCGTGTTGAAGCCTGTTTGATTTTGACTTGTACCTGTACTTTCATCAGGTTGGGTCTCCATGTACTCACAAATAGATTCATCAAAAACAACATGTGGGGTTACTTCCACAATATGAGTTTTCTTGTTAAAAACTCTGAAAGCTTTGCTGATCTCTGAATATCCTAAAAATATTCCTGGATCTGCTTTGCTATCAAACGTTTTCAACTGTGATTTCCCATTATTATGAATGTAACACACAAAGCCAAAAGATTTAAGATATTTAAATCGAGGTTTCTTATCCTTCCACAGCTCGTATGGAGTCTTTCCATGTCTTGTATGAATGACTGATCTGTTCTGAGTGTAGCAAGCTGTGTTGATTGCTTCCGCCCAGAACTTCTTGGGAAGATTGGTTTCATTCAGCATCGTGCGAGCTGCTTCCTTTAGTGATCTGTTGCGTCGTTCAACAACACCATTCTGTTGAGGTGTGCGAGCTGCTGAAGTTTGATGAGTAATTCCACTTTTGGTGTAGTATGATTCAATCATATGATTAAGAAATTCTGTTCCGCGATCGGATCGGATTGAGATCACACTTTTGTTCTTCAATTTTGACAGTTTGGTGAGCAGCGCAGGTAGCTCCACTAGTGTCTCCTTCTTTTTATGTAAGAAAATAACCCAAGCATATCGTGAGTAATCATCAACAATAACGAGAGTATACTTTTTACCATTAATGCTTCTAGGAGTCACTGGACCGAATAGATCCAAGTGGAGTAGTTCCAAGATTCTACTTGTGTTGTGAGCTGCAATGCTTGGAAATGATGATTTGGACTGCTTTCTAGCTTGACAGGCTTCACAAACATGATCTTTGTAGTAGACTTGATCTGGAAGATCATCTGCGAGCTTCTTGCGAGCGAGCTTATTGATGGCTTTGAAGTTCAAGTGACACAGTCTCTTGTGCCATAACCAGCTTACTTCAGGTGCAGATTTGGTGACCAGACAGGTTTCTCTTTCATCTGACCATTGTACTATGTACAAGTTATCCTGCAAAATACCGGTAAGAAGAATTTATTCTCCTTCCTTGTTCTTTATAGCACACTTGTTAGCAGAAAACTCTACTCTTTTTCCGTTTGAGCAGAACTGGCTTACAGAAAAGAGATTATGATTTAAACCTTCAACATAGGTGACATTAGATATTGTTGTTTTACCAACAATTAGATTACCGTAGCCTCTTGTTTTCCCTTTAGAGTCTCCTCCAAAAGCAACTAGAGGTCCATCACATTCAATGAAGTTTGTAAGCAAGCTTTTGTCGCAGGTCATATGCTTTGTGCATCCACTGTCGATGATCCAGATCGCCCCGCGAGCTGCTCGCTTCCTCCTTTAAGTTTTCCCATCCTGCAATTAGACAGTTTTAGTAACCCATATGAATTTGGGTGCTTTGTTAGCAGGTTGAGATTTGGCAGCTTGGTTTCCAAGCTTCCTCTTTTGTAAACTCCTGTTGACTCGTGGCTTGGTCCGTTGCACATTTGAGTAGGTTCCATTTGAGTATGCAGTTTGCAGTTGGTAATGAGCAGGTTGATAAAGATCATTTCGATAGCACTGCTCCATGTAACCACATCTGCATTGATCATTTACAAATCCACTTCCATGTGGAAATCGATATTGCATACTTGACAGCTCAGGATATTGGTACCAATGATGGTTGTACCAGTAACCTTCATAGTCAGGTCTCTGTTGGTTTGGCCACTGCTCATAGTAGTTTTGTTGAGGTCGAGCAGTTTTCGGTTGAGAAACTACTTTTCCTTTGTTAGCAGTTTGCACTTTTCTTTGAGTATGTTGGCTTCCTTTTTGATAAGCAGGTTGACCATGCAGTTTCCTAGGTCGCACAACCTTTTGCTGTTCTACTGGCGGTCTCAGCTGCTGTTTCCTGATGGGTTTTCCATACTCTTTTATCAGGATTGCTTGAGGTTGCCGGGCTGGATTCTTCAATTTTATTTGTTTATCTGGCAGAGTGTGATGAGCTTTGCCTTCAGCCAATCCCTTTTCTTTTACAAACAGGACCTTATCTTTCTCCTTGACTCCGCTGGTTTGACCATGGAATCCGACGCCAAACTTTATCTGAGCAGGTCTCTGGGCAGCTTGCAAGACTTCAAGCTTTTCGCCAGTTTTGTTCATTTTCATTAGGACTTGTTGAAGCTTGAGCTCTTTTTGCAACAGCTTTTCATGCTCATTTGAGAGATCTGTGAGTTGACCATTCAGTTTGATTATCTCACTGTCCCTCTTGATAAGCATTTCCTTACGGTTTTATTCCCTTAAGGTTGATTTACCCATTTGGACTTTTAGGGTTTCAATCTCCTCTTTTACTTCATCATATGGAGTGAGGCTTCCATCTAAGGCAGCTTTGAGCTTCAAGTTTTCACCCTCCAGCTTGGATCCTTCTATGACTACTTGTTTGAACATTTCTGAGAGCTTCTTGTAGTCATCAAGCTATTGTTGAAACTCTTCATACGTTGGCATTTCAGGTATTTCAATACCTGCATGTTCAGGGTTAGCTGAATATGAAGAAGAGGTTTTAGTATCAACCTTGTTTTGGACAAGATCGAGATCTTTTCCCATGAAGCATTCCTCATATTCAAGTTCTTCATCAGCTAATCGACATTCCTCCTCATCCAATTCATCATCGTCATCTTCGTCGGAGGAGGTTGAGTCTGATAATGTGGCAACAGCTTTGGCTTCTTCCTCAGCTGCGATCATGGCATTGCGCTGCTCCTTTAGCTTTTGGTCTCTTTTTGCGCGGAGCTCTTCGCGTTCAGCCTTTGATAAGTCTGGGCAGTCTGACTTATAGTGATCTGGTCTGCCACATTCAAAACAACCACACGTGGGAGTGTTAGAGGAATTGAATTTAGAGGGTTTTGATATACCTTCACCTTTCTTGTCGGAAGAAGAGGTGGTTTGATTTCTCTTGAAATCTTTGTGATATTTGCGGAATTTGTTGAAGCGTTTTTCAAGCTTTTCATTCCTTCTAGCCATAAGTGCATAGTCCTTCAACAATTTTTCCATTTTAGAGCATAGATCTTTTGGGATTGATCTTTCTTCTGTAATTGATGCAGCTTTGAATGCAGCATCTTTTTCTTTCTTTTCGGGCTCAGTCTTCTTGCTTGAAGACGTTTGTTGTGACCCGTGCAATCTGATCATTTCAAACTCATTCCTGATGAGCAGATCAAACAGTTGCTCAGTTGACAGGTTGTTGATGTCCGACCTGCCGCGGTGCATGGCACTGTACACATGCCAGCTTGCTGGAAGAGATTGGATTACTTTGAGATTGAGTTCGCGCTGAGTGTATTTATCATTCTTGAGAGCCGCGATCTCTAAGGTAATCATTGTGAATCTGTTCTTGAGCTGGTCAATGGTCTCCATTGGCTGCATTTTGAATTCTTCGAATTTACTGCATGCCACTGACAGCTTATTTTCCAGCATCTCTGTTGATCCAAGACTTATTGCTTTTAAGGTGTCCCACATCTCCTTGGCAGTTCCAAGATTTCTTATCTTGGCCAGGTGGACGCCCTTAACTGTGCTCGAGATTAATCCTTTAGCGAAGCTGTCAAGTCCAGCTTCCTTTCTTTCCTCAGTTGTGTATTTTCTGGGATCTTTAATCTTTGGCACATACGTTGCTTCAGAAGCTTTATCTCCTGATACATCAGTTTCGTAGGGTTCGAGGATGGGTGTGGGACCATTCTCGATGACGTCCCACATTAGCACATGATGAGCTTGGAGGCACATCTTTATTCGAAAACTCCAGTCTTCATAACCCTGTATAGAAAAGTCTTCACAGACACGGAGAAGTGAAGCTTCCATATTGACAGTTTATATATACGCAGTTTGCAGACACAGAGATCTAGTTCAATTTGACACTTAAGCACAAAAAGCTTCTAGTATACAGAAGCAGTGGTCAAAAGAACCACCGCTCTGATACCACTTGTAGGTCCCGATAAATAGATATTGGTGTATGGGGGGGGACTACACCAACTAGCCAACAGTTTAGACTTTTCAAAACAATTTGATCTTACTGAGTCGTCACTTCAGTTAATCAGAGCAGTTTAGTTTTTCCAGCTCAAACAGTGAACTGCTGAGCTTGCAAAACTAACCTGCGTGCGGAAGTTTGGTGGAAAGGTTGGTTAACAGTTTTCAAAGCAGTTTTCAAAGAAAACTTTAGTTCAAATAAGTGTTCATGCAAACTGTGAAAGTGACTAATAGTTTTCAAAAACAGTTTTCAAAGACAGTGCACATGCAAGACAGGTTACAATCGTGCAGGTTGTGAGCATGCAAACTGTGTGAAAACAGATGATAAGAACAGAGAAACACGAGGAGTTTTTATCGTGGTTCGGAGTAAACAGCTCCTACGTCCACGCCAGATCCCGTCGAATCTGTAATCCCTTAACTTGAGATTTTTCGCTCCTTTTAACACTGGTGGAGGTTCCAGTCAAAATTCAAGTCTCTCTTTAGACTGAATCTAGCACGAATCTTGAGTCGTGTCTCTTCTAACTTTACATACAAACTTATATACAATCTTACTAATGCTAAACAACTAGCACTAATAATCAAACTGGAAAGCTGCGAAAAGCTATCACCGTTTGGAATACAACTCTATCAACTACACTGAATATCAACAGTGATGGTAGTGAGAGTGTGGATTGTGTTCTAGTAAGACAGATTCTAGAAAGAATAGAAATCTACAAAGATCAACACTTGGGAAAGCTCTAGTGATTTCGAGTGTTGATTGTGTGAATATTTAGCTTGAGATTTCTGCAGCATTTCAGCTTGTAATTTGAGTTTCCCGTACTTTCTTTCTTGAATGTCTTGAGGTATTTATAGAGAAGCATTTGTAATAGAGCCGTTGTGTGTGTCAGTATGTGCAGAACCGTACACTGACACAATTATGGACGTTGAGTTAAGGACAGGTTCCTCAGCCACAGCTCAGGTTGAACTTTGCAGGTCACGCTTCCTATACCTCAAACTGTCTTCAGTCTTCTGTAATCTTCGCAAGAAATCTTCGAGTTTGGTTGGAGCAGATTACATAGACAGATTATATAAAGGAACGTTATGACAGGTTTGAGTAAAATAGGTACAAGGTTGCACTACTAACCTTGACCTTTACATAGCAACCTGTTCGGGTTAAGCTTGACTGATCCAAACACGGAGACCAGCCTGTTCCAATTAAAGTCTATTGTCTAAGTGTGGTTTTTAATAGCATTATCAAAACTTAGTTCAAAGAGAGAAAAGGTTCCCAACAAGTTGAGTTCATGAGGAGCTTTGAATGAGAATGAAGAAAAAGAGGAAAAGATCAAAGAATGAGTGAAAAGTGAATATCAAGTTGGGATGAAATAAAAGCATATTATTGAAAAAGGAGTTCGATAAGAGCGCGTAGGAAAAACGGCAGTCAATTTTGAGTTCGGACGAGAGAGATATGGCCTGAAACAAAAGTTGCGCGCAGCGGACAACGGCTCGACCCTTGCGACCGCAAGGGGGCTTGCGATCGCAAGGCCTACCGATTTTTAGTGATTTCTTTCCTATTTTAACTAGATTTTGGTTTACTACATATATGTAATCTTTGGGGAATGACTAGACAACTTTTCCTCTCTTATTTTCAGCCTTTAAAACTCTAGATTAGTATAGATTAGCTTTTAGATATTGCTTTGAAGATTATAGCTTTTGGATTCAAGTTTTAATTCAAGCTCTTCATTATTTCTTTCATCTTCGATTCGTAAGTTTAATTTGTGCTCTTAGATTAATTTTACTTGCTTTCTCTTATTGCTTTGATTAGATAAGATTAGTTTTCTATTTATTTGCCTAGGCTTAGATTTATTTACTTTAATTTACCTTAGATCCATGTTAAGATTTATTTGCTCTAGCTTAGATTTAATCGCTTTCTTTTCAATTCATGCCTAGGTAGATTTATTGTTTCCTCTTAGTTTAATTATTTATCCCGGATGACAGACGGGACGTCTTTCTACTTGCTTTTATTTGCTTTCAAGTCTAGTTTAATTTACTTGCTTTATTTATTTTAAGCTTAAGATTTAGATAAAACTCAAAACCCCAAATTCTTTACTTGCTTTCATAGAGTAGATTTTATTTCCTTTTTGTTGCAACATAATTGATTATCCTGCTAAGTCTTCCTTAAGATTCAACATTGGGTTTTACTTGCTTGTTCTAAGATATATCTAGTTCTATTGCTAGCACTTTAGGTGAAACACAGCTCTCCATTTGTTGAGGAGATGCCCTTCTCCCCTCGCCGCTCTCCTCTCATCAATGAGCCGACTGCTCAAGGCCAGGATAGCATGTACCTGCAATCAGCTCGTGCCCTTCTCGATTCCCTAAGTGAGATCGCTGTTGAGAAGGTGTCCGACATGCTGCTCAGGATTGACGAGCTCCCGAAGACTCGCAAGCTCGCTAACGAGCTCCGCTTCATGCTAGATGTTAGGGAGTACGAGATGTCAACTCTACATGTTTTGGTTGCCATGGAGTTGTTTGAATCGTTGATGGAGAATGAGGGCCATCTAATTTGCGTGTTGGATTATTTCTCTGTAAAAGATGCCAGACTTCGATTCCGCTCAATTATCCTCGCATACATGAAGATGGAGGCTAAGAAGCTCGATATTAACCTCCAATCCCTCTACATCAACGGGCAGGATCTGTACATGGGCTCGTGCCTACCTGAGTATGTGCAGAGTCTATTTGTGGCCAGGGCAGAATAGTTCGAGCCTTTAGAGGAGCCTGCTGGTGATGCAGGTCGCTTTTCTCCTAAGGCCAACTCTCCCAAGAAGCCTGGGGCTGAGGGAAAACCTACTACCGAGGGGGAACCTACTCGAGATGCTGATTTGTCTCCTTCTCGAGCTGACCAAATTGAGCAGGATGCTGGCATATCTAAGGAAAAACCAGTGGACATTAAAGACTCTCCCGAGCTAGAGACGGTCTATACTCATGCCACTGCACCAGAAGGCCACACCATCCAGATTAACCGTCCAGTAGTGTGGGCGGAGTTAACAAAGCAAGAAGTTGAACAGATGGTGGTCAAGCTGGCTGAAGAAATTTTAAGTGCCTTTGCCGACACTGCTGTCGATACAGTCTACACCTCCATCTAGCAAGTAGATATCAATCTGCTCTAGAAGCTCACATTAACCTCAAAAAGAACATGGGAGAGTGTATTGAGCTAGTCCGTAAGTTTGCAAAAGGCACTTCCGATCTGCTCCTCGCAGCTCTCCACAAGCAGATGGATAACTTCGCCTTCTCCGAGCTCCAGCTTGGTAAGAGGATTGATAAACTTGAAGAAAAGGCCAAGGAACGGACAGTGGAAGCTATTAAGGAGGTCATAATTGAATTAATAAAGCAGATCGCCCAAGATGTTGCTGTCAAGGAGATCACCGACTACTCCGAAAACCATCTGGTCTCCCGACTGAAGTTCATGCTCCCGGTTGTGCTCCAATCTCTTGGTTATGCCAAAATGTCCGATGTTACGGGAGTAGCTCTTCAGTGTGAAGATCTAAAGACCATAAGGAGCTGGTGGCGAAGATGTCTTAAGCTGCTTCAGCAGCTAACAAGGTAACCGATGAGATCCAGGGCAACATCACTACCCTTCTCAACGGTGAGGCTCAGCTTGCTAATGATATGGAAAAGATCAAGGAAGAGAGCGCTTCCTTGAGGAAGCTACTGTGAGAAGCCTACCTTGATGATGTCAAAAAGGGAGAAGGTGGTGATGATGATAATGATGATGATCAAGCTCCCCATATACAGCCCAACAGAACCAAGCGACCGAGGAAGCAGCAAGAGAAGCAGAAGCCTGTTGCTAGCCAACCGCCTCCAACTTCCTCTTCTTCAGGCCTCGCATGAGAAATTCCGAAAGACGATGCTGAGAAGGAAGAGAAGATGAAGGAAGACATTTGCAAGCATCTTGTGGATCAAATGTTGGATGCTGGAATACATGTTGATGATGCCAATGATCCTAAGATGCAAGAGAAATTTTTGGCTGAGCTGGCGAAAGAAGAAGCTCGCAGTAGGGCAACAGAAGGCTGTATATCCGAATGTATAAAAGTGCTGAAGATTGCTCCCCAGCAACCGTTCAATCAAAATCTCTGGGTCGAGCCTACTGATGGTGAGAAATGGAATCACCTTGTCGACTCATTCATCCTTAGGCACTACTACTTTCAAGACGAGGAGCTCGCTGGTGACTCAGAGAAGGCATTTGCCAAATTTCTTCAAACTCATCCAGATTAACCTCTTGACCAGCGGACTCTTGTTCTTACAGCTCGCAACCACTAAAATATCGGCACTCTGCCAAAGATCATCTTTACCCCACCCATGATCAGAGATACCAATGTAGAGGATCCCGGAGTGATTGACATATTTGTACGCAACACTGCCATCTTGTACAAGGTTCCAGTCAACTCAAAGAATTCTATATACAAACAGATCAGGGATGGGATCTACTCTAGCATGGAGCTCATTTCAAACGAGAAAAGGAGAGAAGACCTCGCCCAGATGAGGAGGTAGTGATCGGTATTTCATTTTATGTTTTTGTATTATCGAGCTGTAATCACTGTACATGTATCCTTTTGCTCTGATAACGTAATGAAAACATGATCACTCATTCTGTCCTGATGAATATACCTCTTTGTCCAGGCTATTTACCTTAATGCTTTACTTATCTGATTAATTTTATGATGTTCGTGCGTATAATTTATGTGCTTATCTAGAGTTTTAAACTCTAATGCCTTAGGAAATATTTGTAAAGTGTTGGGTTTCGACATCATAAAAAAAGGGGAAATTGTTGGGAACCCCTCTGCAGTTACCTCACTTAAATTAATTTTACTCTTTCAGAGAAGAGATTGATAGGAGTGATCTGCTCTTGCACGGTACAGATCGATAAGTTCATATTGTAATAGATAGATCGATCAAGATTGTAAAGGATGAAAACGTTTGGACGTGCTCTCCTATAGGAGATCGTTCTGGCATCGTGCTCCTTCATCAATCAGCCAGTAGAATACCAACTACTCTGTCTTGAAGGTTTCATAGAGCTGGTGACTTACTATTTAGAGAACGTGCTATTCAGATCAACAGCTCGAGACGTTCTATCCTAGTGCCACGTTGGCTGCCAACTAAGATGAACCCCAACGGCTAGAAGTGAGTCAGCACCAACGGCTCTCTGCCATTGTGTCAGTACTCCAACGGCTAGTTTCAAATTCTAGCCTATTCTTACGGGAATTTCATTCAAAGAGCCAAAACTCTGTAGGAATCTCAAGCTTTCACAACAACTTCAACACTCGAAAAACCACGAGAATTCCCAAATGTTGATACCAAGGAGATTTCTAATTCTGGAATCAATCCGAGTTCTTGAAGCTTTTATTGTTGCTTAAGAACTCAACGATACCTCCAACCTTCAAGTTCAAAAGCTGTACGTTGAAGAAGAAGAAGTTCTGCTTGCTCCGCCATTGCTGAGAAAATCGAGCTCTACAACTAGAAGAGCACGTTAGCTGTTTAAGTTCAGTTAGCAAGAGTTGTAAGGGTCACGGCTCCATAATTTGTGCTTGAATTTTGACGAGTTAGTCAAAATTTAGGACTGGTACTCAGCCAGTAAAAACAAGAGAGAAGTGAATCCAAAGGTAAATGGATTTTCAGTTTCGACGGAATCTGACGTGGACGTAGGAGGAGTTTCTTTGATCCACAATAAAATTGACTGTGTCGAGCTCTCTCTCACTCTATCTTTACTTTCAGTCAACTATCTCTTTACTCGTACTAACAATCATACATCAAGCATTTATCTCATCGAGCTCTCAAATTATTTAAGCATCGAAAAGAATTTTCTGAGAGTTTCCAACAAACCACCAACTTCTGCATAACAGATCGTTCTTGATAAGTTCGACAGCTCGCTTGTCGAACTGAAGAGAACGAGTTGCACTATGTATTGAGCTCCTCTTCACGAGCTGGTTTGTCTAAACTGTTTAAATTAAAAAACTGTTGGATATTGGTGTATTCCCCCCATACACCAATTACCTCTTTCTGGGACCAACATCACCATGATAAAATCACATTTTCCATGTAATATTTCAATATGCACTACAAAAATTGAAATGCGTAAGTAATTACGAAAATTACATGGTTTGTATATTTATATCTTATATATTTAATACTCCATCCGTTCCCCATATATATGTGTGGAGAGAAGTGACACGCAATTTGAGAAAAAGTTTGTGTAAAATGGGAAAAATAAGATAAAGTAAGGAGAAAATGTGAAAAGTTAGTAGAAAGTGGGAAAAGTAGGAATAAAGTGAAAGTAAATAAGTAATTTTGATAAACAAATCTTTATATTGAATGTAGACACGTATATATATGGGACATCCCAAACGAGTAATAACCACATATATATATGAGGGGCGGAGGAGAGTATTATATTTATTCAATAGGTACTGATTTAGTTAATTGTTGGTTTTTTATTCTAAAAAATCGAAACCGAACCAGTATCTTCAAGTTTTTAAAATTAAAAATAAATCGAAACGTCTAGCAAGATTAACCGTATTTTCGGGACGATTTTTGAGACCACTACAAATTTAAAGTCAAATTTGTGACCAGGAAAATTACAAATAATGAGGATGAAAAGTTAGAAATTACTACAAAAGTACCCCTAAAATAATTTGAAAATCCAAGAGGCCCATTGCACCTTTTCTACCGGTCCCCACCATAGATTACAGATGCTTTCTTGGCAAAATGTGAATTCTTGAAAACGAATAGTAATAAATTCACCAATTCTATCACTACGGGTTTTCATAGTTATGATTAGGGATGTCAATCGGGTCAACCCGAGCGGGTTCGGGTCAGCCCTATCGAGTTTCGGGTTATTCGGTTCGAGTTGAATTGGGTTAAATTTTTTTCAGGCTAGAAATTTTCAACCTTAACCCTAAACTTCGGGGCTCGGGCTAGCCCGTCGGGCCAAGAAGTTGACGATTTTTTTTATAATCATAATTTTATAAAAATAAATAATTCATGTTATACCATCTAAGCCACTTTATTTTGTATTATGTTAATTCAACTTGCATAATATAATAAGTAGCTCAATGAGATGTGAAGATATTTTTCTTTTAATGATTATATTAATCATTTTTTATTATGTGGTGAAGTACAAAATAGAGAAAATATTATTATGAACACAACTTAGCATAGAAAATTGTAATATTTTTCACAAGTATTTGAATCAAGACATAAATTTTAATATTTAAAACAAAGTAATAAAAATCAACACTTAATTAATAAAAATTTTCGGGTCATCGGGCCAACCCGCCAAGCTGTCAGGCTAGCTCTATCGGGTTTCGGGCTCTTCGGTTCGGGCCATTCGGGTTGAAATTTTTTTCGAGTTAGAAATATTCAATCCTAACCCGCTTTTAACTCGGGTTACTCGGGCCAACCCGCGGGTTTCGAGCTAAATTAACATCCCTAGTTATGATGACATTAATTCCATTTTGTATTGTTTGCCGCATTACAAAAATAGAAAAAAATGGAATAAGACATGGAGTTCGTAATAAAATCCAAAAAGGGTTAAATTTTAATGTCGTTAACTATTTGGCCGAGTGTGCAAACGCCGTCAAACCTGCGGCCATACCTCCATTTAAATTTTTTCTTTTGAGGAAAAACTATTTACCAATATTTTTGAATCCATGTCCAAACAAAGAAAATAGTCGTTGGCTATTTGGCACTTGGCAGTTTTCTTGAACAACTCCACTGAAAAAAAAAAACAAAATCAAATTTCTGCAAATAAAACACAGTATTTTAAACTGTTCTCAGAATCTACTTATGTCAAATTTCTCAGCAAAGTGCAAACCCTTCTTTTAAACTCGTTTCCAATTTGAATTTCACCTTTTAAGCTATTTGGCAGCAGTAAAGATTCAATCTTTGCGCTGGAATTGACGGGTCTCGATGAACCCATTCCGGAAAGAGGAGAATTCAAACTGAGCCCTTCTTTTTTTCTTGAATAAAAATAGCGGGGTTTCTTCTTCCCCCCCTTTTTTGGCTACTTTTTGGTTGTTTAAATGGAGGGTTTAGCTGAGAAGAGCAGGAAGAAAGATGGGGCTGACTCGGCGAGTGATGACTCGGTGACGACTGAGTCAAGAAGTAGCAAGCTGAGTTCTGATAATTCTTCTTCTTCGCTCAATTCGGATGGCCGATTGGAAAGACTGGAAATTATTTGAAAAAAGATGCTTGTGAAGGGGAAATCAAGTCTCTTTTGAATGTTGAGAGCGCCAATGATAAATCTAGGATCAAAAAACTGGGTTCAAACTCTTCAGGTCAGTTAATGCTGTTTAATTCTATTAAAATTGGTGGATTCCACCATTTATTATTTGAGCAATAAATTTGTTAGGTATTTCTGTTTGAGTTGATAAATTTGTTACGTCACTACTTGTATAGTAATTGATAGATTTTGCTGCTTTATTCAAGGAAGAGTATGGAAATTAAAGATCAGCGTTTAAATTTATTTTTAGATTTTAAATTTCTTGGCTCTAATCCTTTTTTTTCTGTGGGATTATGTTTTCTGTATGTGGTAAAAACAATTTAATCTGAATTTATTGAGTAGCCTTTAAAGATTAAATTTTTGTGACTGTTGCTGCCGTTTGAATTGAATAGAAATTGAAATGATGAAAGAACGGTTTGCGAAGTTGTTGCTTGGTGAAGATATGTCTGGTAGTGGTAAAGGCGTTTGCCCTGCTCTCACTATCTCTAATGCCATCACTAATCTATGTGGTAACAATACTATCTCTCTCTCTCTCTTTCTCTCTCTCTCTCTCTCTCGATCTCTCTCTCTCTTGATCTAAGTTGTTTTTCCTCAATTTTCATCTGTAGCTACTGTGTTTGGGCAATTGTGGAGATTGGAGCCATTGGCTTGCGAGAAGAAATCAATGTGGCAAAGAGAGATGGACTGGCTTCTCTCTGTGAGTAATCATATTGTTGAACTCAAACCTTCTTGGCAAACTTTTCCTAATGGCAATAGAGTTGAGGTAATCCCGTCTTTTTCCTTCACATTTCTCATTTTTACGAACATTCTTCTTTGGCATGGGAGTGGCATTGAATCATAAATGTATATACAATTGAATAGGTAGAAGATGAAGTTGAGTAATGGTTTCCTTACATTTCAGGTTATGAGTTGCCAACCACGTTCGGATCTATTTATTAATCTGCCAGCTCTTCAGAAACTTGATAATATGCTACTTGTAAGAGATATCTATCTAAGTGTTTCTCTTTTTTATTTATTTATTAAATTTTGGCTGCTATGGATATATATCTTATATATTGCATCCATTTGTGTTTAGGAAGTACTTGATGGATTTTCGAAAACCGAATTTTGGTATGTGGATCAAGGTATAGTAGCAGGGGAAGGTGATGGATCGGTCTCATTCCAGAAAGCTATTAAAAGGCAGGAGGACAAGTGGTGGCTGCCGGTGCCACGTGTTCCTGCCGGTGGTCTGTCTGAGGACACGAGAAAGAAATTAGTTCACAAGCTTGAATCTGCAAATCAGATTCTTAAAGCTGCTACTGCCATCAACAACATCGCATTGGCTGAGATGGAAGTTCCGGAATCGTACTTGGAAACTCTTCCGAAGGTTTGATATCATCCGAGTTATTATCCTTTTACGTATATGGAATGATATCAAATTGTTTTTTCTTGATGTTGCATTGCAGTTCACTTATATTCTTGAGCATTTGTGTGATTCTATTCAACGTTAGGATATTCATGAAATATTGTCGTTTCCGGCTTTCTTTCACCGGAAAGTCTCAATGTGTAAAATCTAGAGTTATTTCATGAATTTTCTCTTGTTTTTTTCTCCTTCGATTAGTAGTTGGGCTCCTCGATTAATGTCGAAGATCTGGAGCTCTTTCGAACATACTAATTTTGATATAGTTTTAGGGAGCATTTATTTTGAATGATAGATTAGATTGAGAAAAGTGCGATTGAGTATTTGAAGGATTAGACGATCAAACAACCTCAAAATGATATGATCTTTTGTTTCAACGTTCAGACGGGGCGAGCTTGTCTTGGGGATGTCATCTACCGTTACATTACATCGGAACAGTTCTCCTCAGAGTGCTTGCTCGATTGCCTCGATCTATCTTCCGAACACGCTGCTTTGGATATGGCAAATCGCGTGGAGGCAGCAATCTACGTGTGGCGCAGAAGGCAAAACTCCAAACATACGCCTCATCCGAGTCATTGTGCTGCCAAGTCATCCTGGGATATCGTGAAAGATCTAATGACATACAGTGACAAGAGGGAATTGCTTGCCGAAAGAGGCGAAAACCTCCTCCAATCCTTGAAACAGCGATTCCCGGGACTCACACAAACTACTCTAGATGCCACCAAAATACAACACAACAAGGTTCGTTCACTTCTTGCACCAAAACTATATTTTCTACATCGAGTATTTGAAGGATCAGATGCTTGAACGAGCTTAGAGTTGGTCAATCCATCAAAGTATGTAATGGATAAGCTTATATTAACTTTATTCTGCATTTCAGGATGTGGGAAAGTCCATCTTGGAGAGCTACTCGAGGGTGTTGGAGAGTTTGGCATTCAACATTGCAGCACGAATCGAGGATCTACTCTATGTGGATGACATAAACAAGGAGTCCAATGAGCTGTCATCTACGTGTTTGATGTCTCACAAAAAGATAGCCATCCCGTATTCGGTGCCTCTCTCGGGCACTCCGTACAGGACAACTTACACGACGCCTAACTTCTCTCCTGGCCCTCCTCTGCCAAGCCCTGCAAGAGGAGAGAGGACGCCTTTTCTCATTGGCAGCTGCAAAGGAGAGAGGACACGTCGTGGTTTGGGAGTGAAGAGAGTCCTCACAAACTATCTTGTTGGTGATGCTGTTACAGATAGAGTAGCTGAAGGGAGGACTTCTCGTTCGAGTTTAGATGCAAAGGATTCATCTTCTTCGATTTCCCAGCTGATAGACAAGTAGATATGAGAGAGAGAGAGAGAGAGAGAGAGAGAGTTTGTGATATAAACATTCTCATAGAGGAGCGGGTGTATTGAACCATGTATATTCACATTCAAGCCATTTTTGTACTGTCATGATACATTAAATTTACTGGAAGTTCGTATTTCCTGGTAAAACTTCTTTGCATTAGTTGATAAATTAATAAATTCTATAATTAATTAAAAAAGAATCCGGAGATCATCAATTTTAATAATATGTTAAATGAAGATCAATTTTTTGCAAGAGGCATATTGAAAACGCAGCTGAGATTAGCAGATTCCGCAGCAATTTTGCCAAATATTTGATTAATTTCATGTTTGTTCTAATAATTTAATGTATTGTCTGTTGAATTTTAGTACATAATATTTGAAGATTTGGCTCGATGGGAATTGTTGTGATCAAGTCGTGGAATTGGTGACTTACATTTGAGATAATTGTGTTGCACTTCGGAAGGTAATTCTTGGCAGTTCAATTTGGCGTAGAAGTGATATTGAAAACGCAACTGAGATGCGAATTGAGAGGCACATCCTCACACAACAGTTTCGAACCAGAGCGCACCCAAATTATGAACATATGTATACGTACATGAATTCTAATACTCCGTATGATAGAAGTACATAAATGTACACAACTCTTTAGCATCTTAAATTACAAAATAAAAGATGTAAATTTTCTGTAATTATGGGCCTATAATACTTACTCTTGTAGAAGAAAAGAAAAAAAAAAAATTTAAAAACCGTTTTTGACTTTAATTGAGCCCGATTAACGGTGGAGCTCATTACAGTATTTGGGCCCAAACACAGTCTCATTGTTTTTATGTGCATGTAAGTACTCCCGTCCACATTTACGATCTATTGACACTATTACTATATCGGGACGTTCACTATTTATAGACTATTTCTTTTTTTAATAGTAGGCCGTTAATCACTTTAACATTTTAACACATTATCATTATACGTATTTTTTAACACTTTAACATTTTTTAGTTTATAAATCATTGATGGAGGAAGTAATTTAATGCAAATTGTAAATTTAATTTATTTCATAAAATTCTAAATCTAACCAAACATAACTCATAAAAAAATAAAAAAAAATAAAAAATTAACATCACTCATTGCCAGCTCACCCCATTCCAGTTTGAGAAGTACAAAGCTGCTTCCAATTTACCATTTACAAGTTTAGCTACCGCGACAAGGCCGAGGGAGCTATAATGTAATTTTTTCAAAATTTTATTAAAATTATAATTATAAAAAAAACAAAAAAAAAAATTGAAGGGTGCCATGCACCCCCAATATCTCTTCTTGGGTCCGCCCCTGCTACTACCCTTATTTGGCAGAGCTAAACTGAGGCTTCAAATCGTTGGTACTTCATTCTCTTCGTCTACATGCTTTAGGGCTAATTCTATCGCTTGTGATTACAACTAATTTTGCTAATTTCTATGGTTGCAATTGATTGAAGCTTCGATGGATGAAGAGTGTATGAAACCCGCTCTGATATTCTTCCCAATGAGGTAATCTCAAGCTCTCAAACTATTTGTTGTCTTTTCCCTGTAATTCTAGTTTTAAATAGATGGATGTTGTAAATAAAAAAAATTGTATATGAATCGGGTGAATTTCTTCTTATTTATCTTATAAAGGTTGATGATTACTCTTAAGCATCGAATTTATATGAATTTTTCCTATTGACGATATAAATCATGTGAGAAAATTTTATTTTAGGCTTTTATTTCTCGCACTGTTCTTACTCTTTTTACTGGGATTGTTGGTTGTTTGACAGTGTGCTAGCGGAGTTGATAGGATTAGTTAATTGCCTAATGAAATTCTGTTTCTGATACTATCCTACCTGTGAGGAAAGCTGCATGCACTACTGTTCTTTCTTCTCGATGGTTAGATTTATGGAAACAAATCCCTAAACTCAAATTCAATCTCGATTCCGATAGAATAAGTCAGTTGCCTGATCAAATTCTCATTGCCATAATTTCTATGCTACCCGTGAAAGAAGCTGCAGCCACTAGTGTTCTTTTGTCACGATGGTCAGATTTGTGGAAACACAACCCTTATCTCAACTTCGATTCTGCTTATTGGGGTGGTGTTGGTGGGTTAAGTGATGAGGAATATATTGAAGTGGTAAACTCGGTTGTCCAGTCGCATAAAGCCCTTTCCCTGAGATTATTCAGAATATATTTTCATGTAAAGGAATCGGCCAAGTGTGCTGTGACCAAATGGCTTGAGTTTGTGTTTTCTAGAGAAGTCGAGAGTTTACAATTGCATTCCTATTGTACTATTGAGAGGGAAAAAATTGTCCCTGAAGAGTTGCTAAGAGAGAGTAGAATATGTAGCGCTCCTCATAATCTAGCCTTCTTCAAATCACTTAAAGAGTTATGCCTGGGATCCTTCAAAGCGAGTGGTGACTATATCAAGTTGTCCTATGTAATTGCCCCTTGTTGGAGGAATTGTGTATGTTTGGTGCAACTTTAACGTCCGATGTTGAGGACCGTGGCGCATCTGATCTCATGTTGAAGCACTTGGAAATAAGTGGGTGCAAGGGTGAAAAATCCATTAAAGTTTCGGCTCCAAATCTTACTTATATTAGCTTCTCGGGAAATTCAGTGAAGCTGTTGTTTGAGAATGTCCCAAGACTTGAGTATGCTAATTTTTATACTGCAGATCTAGATTTCTTACAACAATTTGCTCACATTTCCGAACTGCAAAGTCTCCATATAGGTGTCTACTATCCCATGGTTAGACATCAAATGCAGCTCCCACTTCTTTTACTTTTTCTAATTTTTGTTTTTACATATTACTAATATTCATTAATATTTCCGTAGGGGCCTTCTTGGAAGGATGTCTTTCCTCAAATGCCTAACTTGAAGTGGTTGCACATCGACTGGTATAATGGCTGCAATTACAGTCTGTTGCAAATAACTGATCTAATATGGGCATCTCCTCGTCTTGAAAAATTCTCCATTAAGGTCGCGATACTTTATTATATCAGTGCTTGCAACCATTTCTCTTGCATACGTAGACTTATAGCGACCCTAGAGTTCTAAGTGTTTCAAAGATTGGTGAGAGATCTAAGCACCAAAATCTCTAAGTGTTAATGTATAGTGTCCAAAGTGTGAGCGATGATATCGTGGAACTGGTGATTCTCATTATGGATAATTGTGTCGCGCTTCAGGAAGTTAGTATTCGCAGACGAGGTTGGTACCCTGGACATTCGATCACAGCTGCGATGGAAGCTGCTGAGGACGACCTCCAACAGAAGCTTCGAGGCAAAGTAGTAGCTAACTACATTCGTTTGCAATGCTTTGGATGTGATGTAATAATGTTGTAACTTGCAACTTTTAAGTTCTGTTTTACGGAGTAATGTTTTGATTTAATGTCTTGGACCTTGTGCATTGACACTTGAATTTTAATTGTGAAAGATTTGGGAAATGTTTTACGTTTATTTGGTAGTCTCCATAATTGAAGAAGTGTTCATCTAACAATGACAAGACATAAATGTCTCTCTATTGAAGATTTCCCTTTAAAATATTATCAGCTCCAAATTTTATATTATCATAATGTTGGAAAAATAAAACATAATTATAAAATACATAACTTATAAAAATGATAACTAAAAACTACAATTTTATACAGTATAATGTCTATTATATATGAAAATGATTAATTGAAAATTAAATAGATATAAGATAAAAATAATTAAGACGACAACTTGTGAAACGAAAAACTAATAAGACAAATAAACAATAAACTGAAATATAGTAGAAAGAAAAACAAGCAATGAGTTTTTGAAAGAAAAAAGAATTCAGGAAAAAATCATGGGCAATACACATATCATCAGATATTTATATTTTTCAATATGTTATTATCATTTGTATGGATCCAAAAAAATACAAAATTTAATTTAAGTATATTATGCAATCATCATTTGTTAAGATTATTTTAAAGAAGTAAGAGAGCGGCATTAGAATTTTGGGAGTGTGCATATCAATTTTTTCGCCACATGTCATCAGGTAAAGAGGGGGAAACACAGAAGGGGAATGCACTATCCAACCATGTATATTTTCACATTCAAGCCATTTTTGTACTGCCATGACACATTAGCGAGTTGATAAATTAATCAATTAGTTAAAAAAATTAGTAAAAAAGTAGTTGATAAATTAATAAATTCTATAATTAATAAAATAAGAAGGGCATCCCGCATCCGGAGTCGTCTTGAGCCGATTCAAAAATATCATCAATTTTAATAATATGATAAATGATAAATTAATTTTTTCTAATTTAATACAATCATGATGGGGTGGAGAGCTGTTTTGAGAGGATAAATGAAACTTTTGTAGGAATTAATCTCTTAATCTAGGGCATATAAAAATTAAATTCAATAACCTAGATTTTTCAAATACTACGATGAAAATTCGAAAAAATAAAAAGCGGAATCATATCTTGAATTTGCCATCAGTCACGTTAAAGATTAAAAATTCGGTGTTGGCCTTAGAGCAACCCCAATGGGAGCCCAAAAAGTGGGCTCTCTCCCACTTTTCCGGCGGAGAGAGCATACTTCTAAATCGAGCCCCAATGGTCGGGCCCCTCCGGGTTTTCTCTGGATTATTTTTAATATTATTTTAATGTTTATTTTTCTTTTTATTTAAATTTTGTAATGTTTATTTTAATGTTTATTTTTAATTTTGATTTGTAATGTTTTTTTTTTAATTTTGATTTTTAATGTTAATTTTTTAATTTCGATATTTTGTAATTACACACATAAATAAATATTTTGATAATTTTTTTTATTGAATTAAAATTGCAAGAGTACATTAAAAAAACAACCTAATTCGATTACAATTAAAACGGAGGCCCGGTCATGCTCTTCAAAGTGGCTAGGAGGATGTTGTGTTCTTCCAAATCCTCAGGTGAATAGTTGCTCGTATCGATCGCCTTCGCCTTCAAATAATTCTTTATTTTCTTCGAGCGTATCAATTCTGCTTTCTCCGACGCTAGAAAAGCTACCCTATCAGCGGCATTGGAATGCTTGTTGTAGACTTCCTCCGGTATTTCGTCCACACCATTGGGCTCCTCTGAAACACTCGGCGTTTTGCCTTTATTGCGCTCTTGTCGGATGGCTTGCTTTTGCCCAATTGGTTTCGATCATAAAAACCAAAAGACTCGTCTTGACCCGAACGGCTTGAGTTGGACGAGCCGTCGTTGCCCTTCTGCCGCTTCTCGGAGCCGCTTTCCTCGTTGATGATGGAAACGAATTTTGGAATTAAGGTGAGCTTATTCCAAGCTTTTTTGTACTTGAAGTGAGATTTCCTCTTCGTATCTTTGTAGAATAGATGATCCACCTTGTCGTAGATATCCTCGTTACCGCATCCGCTACCCCAATTCCTCTTTGCTTGCATATAGTAGCCGTTGAACACCTTGCATTTCGCTTGGACTCGACCGAAATGAGACTTCAGTTGTTTGTCGTCCCTTTTGCTCGCCCATTCTGGCTTCCGCTCATTGTAGGAGGCTTCGATTCGTTTCCAAAACCGCTGGGAAGATTGACCGTCTCCCGTCCTCGGGTCTTGAGATATAGCCGCCCAAATGTGAGTGAGCAATTCCATTTTATCTTCAGTATATTTCACGGCGGCTTCGCTAGGCTCTACGTCGTCGGCGGCCCGTCTACCTTCTTTTTTGCCTTGCTTTTACCACGAATGTCACCTTTCTTGGGAGCTTCTTCTCGCACATTTGACACGCTATCGAAAGACGGAGCAAGATTCATAGACTCGAGGCCTTGAGTTGAGAAGCGAGGAGGGTCTCGATCTTCGGGTGGTGTAGCAAATCGAGCAAAACCTTGGCTATCGGGTGGAGAAAACGGTCTATAGCCTTGGCTAGAAAATTCCATAATTCCGGTCGGAGTGTTGGCGAATTGCTCGAAACCGGGAAGTGAGGAAGAATTTGCTCTCGGCGTAGTCGGTTGCTCCGCCGAATTACTTGGGCCGCCACTTGGGTAGTTGTTGTCCATCCATTCAAGAACGAATTTTTTAATAGGATCAGACATTTTTTTGCAAAAAAATGAGTAGAAGAAACAAGAAATTGGAGTGGATTTAGAGAAGAAATTGTAGAATTTGGTGTGGGATTTTGGGAGTGGAGGATTGTAATTTATAGAATGGGCAATACGGGGTAACCGTTGCCTTCAACGGCTAAATCTTGAATTTTATTTTATTTTATTTATTTTATTTTATTTTATTTTTTTGCTGAAATTCGAATTAAAAAAAAAAAAACTAACGCCCGGCTGACGTCATAATGACATCAGCCCGGGCTCGCTCCTTTTCCTCTACTCCGCACCCGTCCCTCCGAGCCCAAGAGTTGCAGCGGTGGCGGGGCTCGCTCGGGGCTCGCTCCGTGGCGGAGACGAGCAGCGAGCCCGCCCCGCTGCGGTTGCTCTTATAAGAATCTAGTGTTCTCTTGTTCTCTATCATAAGAATCTAATGTTCTCTGTAGCATATATTCTTGATGTGAAAGAGAAATGCATAGCGAAGATGTACTTCTTAGTTCTTAACATTGAAGAGCAAAAATATCCTTAGTGGATATTTAATTTGAGGGATATGACTAACACGATTGAGATGATTAAAATAAAACATGTGGTGATTATTTATATAAGTAGTCTATTGATAGAGTTTCGATGTGGGATAGTTGAAATAACAAAATTAGCTATAAATTGCAACATATATACGCATTCATATTATCATATAAATTGTAGAGGAAATATAGTCAAATACATATTGGCACTAAGTTTTTTCAACACTTGCCTACAACTTAAGAAATAACAAAATATACCTAAAGTTTCATGTATGAGACTATATTACCCCTCTCCGCTCTCCTCTCACCTCTCACCTCTCTCCATCATTTTGAATGAAGCCCCCCATTATATCATACGAAATACTATTTTCATCCCTCTCTCTCTCTCTCTCTAAAAGCCCTAGTTGTACCTTCTCTCTCTTTCTCCTCTCCCTTTCTCTTCTCTCTCTTTAGCTTAGCTGCATTGTTGGCTACTTTCTGGCTGAATCCGAATGTCTTTTGGTGCAATCGATCATTGGGCTTTGTTCTCCTCGGAAAGACGAAGAGATGAAGGGGTGACATTCATCAATAAGCAGCTAAGCTTGACCATATTATTAATCCAACTGAGTTTGTTAAGTGAATTAGTGCAATTACGGGAACGACACCGCTTGCAAAACGTCCTCTTGACCTATCTCACTATATAATTTCACTAAGACCTCGAGTGTCGGCTATACGAGTAAGCCACATTCGTGTGGACGTTTATGCATAACTCCCACTCGCCTAAGGAATTATATAGCTATTTGAGAAGTCTTACCGACAATGTTTACCTTGTAGAGGTGTAGAATCAACGCAAGCCACGTTCTTGTGGATGTTTACGTGACCCTATCCTCTAACTACGTCTAAAACCAAATATGGAGGTCCCAATTAATTTCTTGATAAAATTAATCGTTATTCTGGTTAGACGTTTTGTTTCAAAGGGTTTGTTGCGATATTTAAAGCACGTTGACATTTAAATCCTATCGCATGATTTCTAAGCGCATTTAATAAAACGTGCTCACTTGAAATCATAAAACTGCATGCTATGACTGCCTAAGCATGTTTAATTTCTATTACACAATTAATAAAAGCAAATATAACATGCAATTCATATTGTTCATCCCATTGCATAAATTAAAACATACATAACATGCTTAATAATTAAACACTAATAAATAGGTTGCCAACCGGGAGGTAAAACCCTATCTATTATATTTAATTATAAATCCAGAACATTTTCCGGCGTTCTTTCTAAATATGGAAGGGTCCACTTCATGTCTTCAAGTCCGCCTTCCAAAACTGGCATGGTGGTTGGATAAGGTAAATATATCCAAAATGAAATCAAATCTCTTAAATATAGTATTAAATCTTTTATATATGATCAAATCTCTCCGGATAAAATTAGATCTTATCCAATAAGATCATATCTTCAAAAGATAGAAATAAATCTTTTAGAGATATCAAAGATCTCATACCGACTTCGAGCAAGTCGGCCATAACCACCGCCGCCATTAGCACCGCGGTCACCGGTGCCGCCGAACGCCCTGACGGTGGCACACCTGCCACCGCCGGCTCTCACTGGCCTCGGCTAGCTTCCGACACCACGGGACAGTGCCGGACCAGCCCATTGGGTTGCTGGACTCGCCGGCCCACGCGAGTGTGGTCGAGTCTGCAAGCGCGTGCATGCGACGAGCCACCGGGCACAGCCGTTGTCGGCTCCCTTTTTTTATCTCGATCTTCTTCTCCTCTTCTTGTGTCGAACTCCAGCAGAACATTTACAAATAGAATTCAAAAAATATAAGAAGAAAATTACAAGAAAACAGATTTATATCTAATTGGCACCCTATTTCTCGCCAATAAAACGAAAAATGATAAATCAAGAACAACTAAAGCACAAATTATTCCCAGACAGCAGCATGCACATTTTATGCATACATTTTGACTCTCAATGCATGAACATACATATCGAAATTATCACAGGGTCAATTCACCGAACCTTGGGCCTTGATACCAATTGATGGAAACGCCGATTGAAGGTGATCCGATTCTACCACCAGATCTGAATTGGTTGTCATAATTAAATGCAATTACATCATACAAGAGATCGAGATCATACATTCGATGTGTCGACAGAGAATGACTACAGGTCTAGCCTTCTAAACTGTAATCCCGTTCTCGATCCGGTGGATGAGTGGTCTCCAGTATGAATTTGGAATCTTGGATCTTGCACTTGTTGAAGAAGAATCGTCCTTCTTCTTCTCCTCTATGACCGCCTCCCACTTCTAATCTCTCTCTTATGATTATAATCAAAAGTAAGTTTAGGGTTTTGTGCACTTAAGTATTTACAGTGCACAGAACTTGCCCTAACGGGCTTGAGAGAGATATGGGCAGCCACTTAAGCCCATCATGCTTAAGTGCCGCCTCACTTATGATATAAATCATAAGTGGCGCCCCAAAGGGCCCAATAAGAGCTATTGGGCTCTTATTAGTGCACTGATCCATTCCTGAGAATATATGGCCAGTCTAGGGACCAGATACCAGACAGAGTTGGACTTTACCTAATTAAATTAATATTATGCCATCCTCTGTAGCACTAATTTAATTAGAGCTATAACTCATTCTACTAAAGAGTTACAACTGATTCACAGCTCTGTCCTGATTACGTAGTCAGAGCTGGTATTTTGCTTAGATCGATCCACGTGTTTAAAAATCCTGATATCCGTTAATTAATTAGAGCTCGTATGACTGCTCATAATTAATTAACATCTTATACTTCCTTACTCTGAAGCACGAGGACGCTCCCCAGCCCCCCGTCTTCGTCCCGGGGACGTCTTGGGGACGGGGACATCCAAATACATTGTAAATACGTCCCTTGGGACGTTTTTTATTTACCAATGTTTTCTTATATTTTTTATTTAAAAAATACATCTAAAATAAGGTCAAATACGTTTGACCCATAAAAAATACGTAAAAACCCTAAATTTAAGTGGAAAAAGAACTCGGCATGGGCAGCAAACCGCAACCCTCAGTCGCGATTAGCAAATCAATTTGTGAATCTCTCTATGTCGTCGTTGCTGGGCTCACCACCGCCGGACCGCCGCGCCGCTAGCTGTGGCTGTCACCATTGCACAGAATCACAGTCGTGCGCCGCACCGCTGGGCTTCCTCTGGTCTGGGTCAATGTGATATTTGTGAAATTATCGAATTGAGTGTTGATTCAAGTGGGACATGAAGTGTTTATCATTCAATTGAAGTTGTGTGCTACTGGGTATGGGTGGTTGATTATTGGATTTGAATTTGGGTATTGAAAATTGGGTATTATTGATATTATCGATTTTGGTTAGAAACAAACTAAATGGGTTAAAGTTAATGGAAATGGGTTGCCATTTGTTCTTGGTGTGCTCTTAATTTTATTATTATTGTATTGAGTCATTAAGAGAATGTTTTATTTGCTATTTGATTAAGTTTATTATGAATTATTTAGTGAGTATTTGATTATATTTCTTTATAGAATATGAATATTTAATATATATATATATATAAAAATATATATTAAATAAAAAATACAAAACGTATTTTTGACGTATCGTATTCTTCATTTTTTAGAAATTGACGTATTTACGTCCCCGTATCGTACTGTCCCCGTATTTCGTTTTCGTCCCTGTGCTTCATAGCTTCCTTAGGTAGTACCCGCTCAATCTTATTATTATACCTGAACTTAATCAACCTGCAGGGTTTAGTATAATAAACATTGTGAGCTCCCTAAGGGGATATCTCAATCTTAACGGACACGTTTCTCGATACAACTAACTAGACATCATACATGCCTCCATGTTACCCAAGATACAAGGACTTGAGGTGCCGTAGATAAGGCCCATACCGAGTAAGTCAAAGCAATAGTGAAGAACACATATACGTCTAATAGATTATCGAAATTAAGATCAAGCTACTAAGACCCGAGATCTCTTAGCTCTTCACCTACTAAGTAGGGTCAGTCTAGAAGAGCAATATCTCACTGTGATCCTATCAGTATGTTCCTATTGTACCAGCATAACTAGTGATTGAGACTTATCACCACTGCTAGTGTTGCAGTCTAAACTGATAACTTTGCCCGAAGTTATCTCAACTGTGATAGGGCCTGTTTGGAATCCACATACTAGTATATCAGGTATCGGATATGGGTATGGGAAGCTATAGGTATGAGATATCAGGTAAGGGTATGAGATTGATATCTTCCGATATCAAATATCAAATCCTGTTTTTTTTTTAATAAAAGTTAACTAATAATAATAATAATAATAATAATAATAATAATAATAATATTATTATTATTATTATTATTATTATTATTATTATTATTATTATAAGTTAATTTTGTACTTTATTTCTTCTTTCTTTTATCTTCTTTTTTCTTCATATGTTCTTTTTCTTTGTTCCAAACTTACAATTCTTAACTAAAAACAATCCAAGACATTAACAAATCCATAAAAATAATACGAAGTAGTAAGTTATGCAAAAGCTACAAAAAATTTACACCATTAAAATGACTTGCAATCACAAGCAAAAAAGCTATTTTCATCACATTTGGAAAAAACATGTCAAATCAATTTTCTTCTTTTAGCTACCCTTTCCCATTTACTACAATAATAATTACGCAAAAAAAAAAAAAAAAAAAAACAAAACAAAACAAAACAAAACAAAACCAATTAATGTAGCAACATCCCAACAAGAAATCCCAAAACACCTATTTGCTTGAAAATAAAATTCCAACCTCATTACGTTAAACAATTTGCAAAACGAAGGGAAATATGATTCGCAAATTGAAATGTACAGTTTCAAATTGAGGGAAAATAAAATTGAAACAAGGGAAGAAAAATCTCAAATTTCCACTTTGAAAAAATAAAGTTTTTTTATTTTTATTTTTTTTATGATGAGAGACAAATCGTGAAGTTCTTGAAAAAATTGGAGCAACGTCGAAGAAATTGGGAGAGGAGAAGCAAAAAAGAAATATAAAGTTTCTGTGAAGAAAGAGTGATACCGGTGGTGAAAATAGTATATCCAGGAATGTTAAAAGTGGGAAATGGGTATATCAAATATATCAATTGAATTTTCATATACTGATATACCAAACACATAGTATGGGTATGAGCCATTTTGATACCCATACCTGATATACGTATATGGATACCAAACGGACCCTTATATCTCATGAGTCACCGTTAATCATGATCTCCTCCAGTATCCTCTAGCACGTTAACACTCTCATGTGATAATGGACTTATTCGTTCTAAACTACAAGCTTTCAGACAGTTGATTGTAATCAGTGGAATAAAGATTGCATACACTAAAACTCTAGTTTTGCTTTATGTATAAAAATCCCAACACATACTTACCTGGACGGGATCAATAGGCGATCTAGATGGCCTATGTTCTAGGTTGGCGACCTCCATTGCACTTTGGAGGGGTACCCGCTTAAGGTGAGCTCAAGTGGCCAAGCCTACGTCATAATTTGTGATAGTGGGGCTGCGTTCGCGCGGCCCTTGCACAATTCATAGTGTAAACTTGCTATAAAATCAATTCATTATCCTATAAGTATGTAGATTTTTTTATTTAAAAATAATTTCCGCTCGAAATTTTTATGAACCACCAAATATTGCAAGGAAAAAAAGTTAAATTATGATTTATAGTTTCACGTTTAGCCTGATTTACTAAAATGGTCTAACTTTTAAATTTTTGCAAAAATATTCTAACATTTGAAATCTCTTTGCGAAAATGATCTTATTTCAAAAAATAATCCAATTGATCACTAGTTTGTCAATCCAATGTGAAATTAAACATACTATTAGAAAATCTTATATCAAGCCATCAATTTATATGGTTGTGGTCATTGATCGACCACCAGAGTTGTCCGGAATCTATCATAAGTTTAATGTTGCATTGTAATTATTTTTTTACTTTACAATTATATCGATAGTTGATTATGATGAAACTAAAGTCTAAAATGTTCTACACGCAAAGAGCTTTCCAATGGTATGTTGTTCATTTACATCCAATAAATTACGTGGCCAGAATTTGAATTTAAAGTTATCGTTATTGTGCACTTAATGATTTTGATGAAACTTGGGCCATTTTGCCTAAAGAAATTCAAAGGCTATTTTTTTTTGCAAATAAGTGAATGTCAGGTTCCTTTGGATAAAGAAAAATATGTAAAGGTCAAGTGATTTTTACAAGTCGAATTAAATATGAAGCCATAAATTGTAATTTAACCAAAAAAAATTCAAGAAAAAAACCACTAAAAATGTATTGCATGCTTTTTACAATTATATAAAATTTAGCTCCGATCCATCGATAGTCCTAATGGGCCTAATGGGAAACAAATGATTCGAACATTAGTTCTAGCCGCTTGACAAAATCTTTCATTTCCAAGACAAATAATGTATTCGATCGACAAGCTAGTTTTAAAGTAAATTAAATTCAATGCCGTAAATGAACAATTGTCATCCCTACGGTAATTCAGCTGCCGCGGTAGCGGAAGCCGAATTTAATCTAGTTTTAGTGATGGTGCGATTCTTTAGAAGAAAGTATTTTCTTAAATGAAAAAAACGAAAGCGTTACTACCTCAGCCTGCGATAACCAGACACACTTCTATTTTCGTTCGTTCATAAAAAATAAGCAAATTTCATTTTAGGACGTAAGTCCATATAAAAAAATCATTTTGGACTCACACTTTGGAACTCAAACTCCACTATAATACTTATATACTATTTCAAGTGAGACTCAAATTCAACTTTAATCCACTTATATCAGTTAATCATTGTTAAAATTATAAATCAAATCAAACTTGTGAACTTTATCAGCCTTTTATGAGAGCGACAACATAAACAATGGATGACCTAACATTTAAAATATAATTACTCGAGAAATATTATCCTTTAGTAAAAAAAAAGTGCATTTTCTATTACATTAAACCAACTTATGACTTGATTTTGAAAATGAAAGCAAATATGTAAAAAAAAAATGATATTCCTCAGTTTAACCTATATTTTTATTATACGTACATGATGCCTTAACATTCAAAATATGAATAAATACATCTACGCAAGATATGGTATTCCTAACCTATTTTATATTATAATACACGTGGTAATTAAACCCATAGTACACGTGGTTATATAAATATTGTATTATATTCTAATTCAAATCTAGTTAGAGATTGCTTAGTTTACAAAAAAAAATTATCTATATAACGACACTTAATATTCAAAGTTCGAATGAGTGCAATAAATGTTATCCTTTATTCACCTTTATTTTAGGTTATAAATATTTTACAATCATGGAATATACACCTTGGATCTGCTTACTCGCACTCATATGCAAGACTCCAAGCC
>CM038114.1:25652740-25664038 GCA_001642375.2 Mentha longifolia
GGATGTCATGCCTTTAGCCAATTTAGCTCTTATCCACTTTAGAAATAATATCTGGGCCGTGTCTGCAAAGTTTTCTCATTAATTTACCCCCATCTATCTGAATGATAGGTCTTAACTCAGGAGGAAGAACCGGTAAAATACTGGATTTCTATCTATATAATTTTTATTCTTTGAACTGAAACAAATTAGAATTCTCACTTTTCTACGACGTTTAAACGATAAAATATTTTCCGGAACAAGTAAATCAAAATGCTTTTTGTCTCTATTTTCGGTTATTCTTTGATATGGTAAAATAGTTTCATCAAAAATTTTCTTAGAAACATATCTTTGTTCTTGATATTTTTGATTAATTTGATGCTTACTCTTATGAAACAACGAAATACCTATGGTTTGGTACATAATAAATTGTCTATCTTTTTTGTCAGACAACCGGAGTGGTTCTACAGTCAATACGCCTTTCTTCATCAATTCTGAGATAGTTAAATTCCTTTGAATCAACATTATATCCAAACTCATTTCTCTCTTTTCAATGGAGGATATAATAATTTTTCTTGGATCTATCAGTCTAAGCAGGAGACAATAGACCTTGGTATTATTGATCATTCTTTGATTCAAAGTTGCGTCCCCTCTCAATTGAAAAAGCAAATAACGTTTCAGGAAGAAATCTAGTTCTGTTTCTGTATTGCTTTTGTATTGTTTTTTCTTTTTCTCCTTTATCATGTCCGAGCTTGCATAATTTTCTTCAATATCTTTTTCTTGTGAGAGGACGGATTCGCGATCTCCTTGGCTTATGGGTTCGTTTTCTTCTTCAGTTCGATGCTATCAACAAATTTATCTTTTTCTTTTCATTAATTTTTTTATTTTTACTACTTAAATTTAAAAAAAGTAATTTGCTTGGTATAAACCAAGGTTTCATTTTATATGCCTTATAAAGTAACACAAATTCTGGCCAAAATTCCAGATTCGATATAGGACGCTTTAGCATTTTTTCATTCATTCCCATCCAATCAAGAAACCCCTTGTGGGAGTTTAGTGAATTGGTTTCTGGAATCATAAGATATAAAAGATCTTTTTTAGAAATTATTTGAGAGTTATTAGTACGAATTTGAGCCTTTTTTTGATTCCTATTGGTATCAATTATGATCCAGGCCTCTAGACTTCAAAGGTTTGCTTTAACCATCTTAACAGCCACACATTATTGGTTGCTAGAGAATCAAAGCGGATTTGCCAATTAATCACGAAATGCTGTGGTTCTTGCATATAATTTCTTAAGAAAAGTAATTCGCGAGATCATGCACCTTTCTTTCCTAGTTATAATGGAAAAAGGCACAGCTGATCGGATCCAGCCTATTCTTGAAATAAACAACTCACACACACTCCCTTTCCAAAAAAGATCAATACACCAATCACTACACTTAGATTTATTGGATTTGTTGCTAAAATATCGGTATTAAATCCGAAACTCCCGGCAGATGGCCAGTAGCCCAAAGAAACGAAAGAATCGGTTATATTTTTCATATAATCTCCTCTTATAGATAGACTAAAAAATTGACAAGAGTTCTTTTTCTATCGCTTTGCCCACCCTTTTTATTCTTTTTTGAAATTCGAGTCAAAAATCTTGGAGTTATAAAGTATGAACTGCCGCTTGATTGTTGCAACACCTCATAAAAAGAATTTCCCTTGGACTACGAACAGGAAGGATAAAAGCGAGTCGGTATATACTAATCCCTCATCTGCAAATCAGCCCTTTAGGGTATACAAAGTCAATCTCTAGTCTTTCCTAAGCCTAAGGAAAAAACTATACTAGAGTTCAGATCTCTATGTCACTCATCGGCCTAAAAACCGTATGTTTGGCTTCGACAAACGGTACTAGCTTACTCAAAGCACGCTTTGGTTTGCAACCATAAATTGTACTGGAATCATAGGTCGGAGTTCATAATTGTACAGACATAGATGAGGATGTAGAGAAATGATGGCGTGACGATCTACGGGTTTCTGTAGAGAAGACCAAAGTTGATTCCCACTTTTCCATTAAAAATCAGAATCAATGAATAAGAAGAAGAACTTTGAAGATAAGTTATTTCGTAATCAATGCGAATGGATATCTAATGAGAAATATTTAGATACTTGGGTTCCCCATTTCGCGGGTTGCACTAAGAAATGGGGTCCTGGGGAGGAATTCAATAATAAGTTCTCCGATTCCGAAATGACAATATGCCATTTTTGGAAGATGTTTTTCAGGGACTTGATGGTTAAGGATGAAGTTAATACACAAGTGAATACAAATGATTTAGTGGACAATGATACTGGGATCATTAAAGTTAGTAAATCAATCTTGTTAAGCAATATAAGGATAAGGTATACAAGTTGTTAGAAGAAAATAGAAAGATTTTTCCGTCGCTTGGCAAAAATGAAAAGGTAGAATTACAAAGAGAGATAGAAACCCTCACAACTAGTTTTAGTGAAGAGAACATCTACGCATCATGTCCAAATATCATTTCCATGATGGTGAAAAATGACTCATTACCTAATGCAAAGGAATTCCTTCTCCATAAATATAAAGTTGATAGAGTGGGAGATAGAATTACTATTCTGAGATCAGAGGATGAAGACCGTCTGTCAATCGAAGAAAAGAAGACAGTGCATTCACTTCTATCTGCAGAAGATAAAGATTTACTTTCTGTATTTGGCCAATACACCATAGAATGTCTTTTGATTCACACATTATGTTTTTTATTTCATATTGAGCATTACGTTAGTGTAGCAAGTTTGATAGATAGTATAGAAAGAAACATTCGTCTACATGCTCAAATTGTTGGAGATAACAGAAAGGTTAGTGAAAAAGTGCCTTCTAAAGTAAGAAAACCAAAACAAGAATATCCATTTGGTACAGCCTTAGTAGAATATTTAATATCACGTAATGTGATTGTTATCACTCAAAGAAATCTGGATGATATCAAATCTTGTGAAATGGATGAAGGAATCCCTAATAAGTTTGTTGTAAAGAAGAAAGGTAAATCCTTTTATAGGGAGAAGTCTAACTTCGCTGAATGTACATTCAACACAGCGATACTTCCGATAAAGTTCAACCTACCTATGGTCATTCCACCTTCAAAGTGGAAATATGATCTAGAATCAAATCAAAATCATTTGTCCATTAGCGATCTATCGGGGGGTACCTAACAAATGAAAGAGGTCAACTCTACGATGGCTATCGGATGTTGAGTTCATCAAAATCTACAGAATTTCTATATCTACTTTGGTGAAATAAAAGATAGGAATACAACTGAGAAAGCTGACACGCTTTGTGAGTCAATAAATTGGTTGCAGCCATAAATTTCCCATTTGTCACTTAACGATGGAACTTTACTTATTTCTTTTTTTGAGGATCGACGAATCAAATGATATTTCTGTTCCAATTTTTGCCTCTTCTTCTCCCTCTGAATCAAACTTTTCCTTGCCATAATGGTTCAGTTCCTATTAGTATCCATGATACAAGTCGAATCCTAGATGTAGAAATATAAGAAGGCAGGCCTTCTCCCCATCGAAAAAAATGAGATTATCGCGAATATAATATAACACATTCAAAAATTAGCCAAATTTTCCCGACGTAGAGGCAATCAAGAAAGCTGCATAAGTGAATATATAACCTACAGAAAAATGGGCTAATCCAACCAATCTTGCTTGCACAATAGAAAGGGCCACGGGTTTTTTGCCATTGAATTTCCCAATCAAATTCGTCATAACACTCATAACGATCAACTTTACGAAGATCCCATTGTATTCCGGAAGCTCGTAGCATTGGCCCCGATAAACCCCAATTTAGTGCTTCTTCTCCGCCAATAATACCTACGCCTTCAACTCGTTCTAAAAAAATAGGATTTCACGTAATAAGCTTTTGATATTCAGCAACCCCAGTTAAAAAATAATCGCAAAATCTAAACATTTATCTATCTAGCCATAAGGTAGATCGGCAGCGACCCTTCCGATACGAAAATAATTATGCATCATGCGCATACCGGTAGCAGCTTCGAATAGGTCATATATCAATTCTCGTTCTCGAAAAATATAGAAAAAGGGGGTCTGTGCCCCAATATCTGCCATAAAAGGGCCAAGCCATAACAAATGAGAAGCGATACGACTCAACTCCAGCATAATAGCTCTAATATAGCTAGCCCTTTTAGGTACTTGAATATTGCCTAGCTGTTCAGGTCCATTTACGGTTATTGCTTCTGTAAACATGGTAGCTAAATAATCCCAACGTGTTACATAAGGCAAATATTGTATAATTGTTCGATTTTCCGCAATTTTCTCCATTCGTCTATGTAAATAACCCAATATAGGTTCACAGTCAATAACATCTTCACCGTCGAGAGTAACGATCAGTCGAAGAACACCATGCATTGATGGGTGGTGAGGCCCCATATTCACTATCATGAGGTCATTTCTTGTAATTGGTGTAATCATAAGTTTTTCCCGAGTCAGTCTTCCATGCATTTCTGAAAGTAAAAAGAAGTTCATTAAAATTTAAATGACTAAGTTCATCAAATCATGCTTCAAATTAACGAGTTTTTATTTCTCGAATATCCAACTTATTAATTAATTCTTTATAGCGTCCTCTACTTCTTTTTGACAAATAGACTAGTAGTCCGTTGACGTTTTCCCAAAAATTTTCGCAAACCTCTCTGAGATGAAAAGTCTTTTTTGTGCAATTCCAAATGTGAAGTAAGCCTCCTTATCTTAGTGGTGAAACTGAATACTTGAAATTCCATCTGTCATTATACCTCGAGAAGTGGAAAGAATTACAATCCCCATTCCACCTAAAATTCTAGGAATTCGTTGAGAGTTAGAATAGATTCGTAGACCGGGTCGACTGATCCGTTTTAAATTTAACAAATTTCTTTAAGGTCCTTTCTTTTTCTATTCTTTTTTTTATTTTGTACCATAGCGTGTTTAGCACTCGCTCCTATTCATATTTTTCATATAGCCTATTGTATGGATGCGGCTGGGCCAAGTAACTCCCAGTGGAGGTTCTTTCCATCGGTCCCTTCGGACCTATCACCCGTGCCCACTGACTCAATTCCTTCTGTCCCCTCCTTACCATCCATAGCAAGTGATGTTGAGGTGGAGCAACCAGCTCCCTTACCACCTCTTGGGTTTCATCCCGTTGACGAGCCTTATATTCTTATTCTAAATTCTGAACAGTATCCGGCGCTATCTCAGCGAACCGTACGTACACTGGAGCTACAAGAAGTTCGAGAACGAGAAATCGAAGGATTGGTTCGTGATATCTACGAACAAAACCATCCACCTTTGGATGATGAGAAGGAATACAAGTTTATGGCTCGGGATTTAAGGAGCGGACGTACATCAGACTCCGTGTCTTCCTTAACAAAGTTAAAGAATCAATTACAGGAAAAGGGGGGCGACTGCCCCTTATATAAAGAATGCTTCGCCGATACGAAGACGGCAGAAGGAATTGACCCCGACAAAAGCCTTTCTCGGCTTTCCGAAATCTGGGCGAATAGGGAGTTGATCCACCGGTCTAGTCCATCGATGGTACTCTTGCCACGGCTGGGTTCCAAGCAAATCAGTGAAAGCTCGGGAGTGAATCGTACTAGGCGGTTAGGGAGTTGATGCCGAGGCTCTTCAATCGATGGGAATGTTCGGTAGTTTGATTGGGTATTTTCCTAGTCTACGGAATCTTAGGTCTGGAGTTAGAGGCCCTGTTGCTAAGGATTTCCTCAGTGCATGATATAACCGAATAAATAGGTGGATACCGATTACTTGATTGAAGAGAGATGGGTACTTTGTTCGGCTTTAATAAACCAATAGGGGAGACTTACCGGACTAAGCTTTACTTTAATAACAAACAAATACGTGCCAATGGTCCGAGACATGGTCAAAGGCCAGTACGCGAGACTTCCGAGACTTCAAGCAAAAAGTACGCGTTTCTGAGGGAGGCCGGTCACCGGTGGCCTACGTTCCTTGATCACTTATGAAGAAAGACAGAACTCTGGTTCCAGGGGAGAATAAGTGCTTTTAGAATTTTATTATTTTCTTAGGAAGGATCAGGTAGAGGACAGTTCTATTCTCTTTATATTGGACTTGATTGGACTCTGAATAGATCGATACAACCGATCGTGAGTGTGAGTCATGACATCGCAACCCGTGCCGTGTAGTGTTCATCCTGGGCAAAGACAAGCCCGAGGAGAGGACGTCACTTTTGAAGTCTATTTCCCGAAAGAAAGATTTCACTCTATTAGTAAGAGAATCTCAGAAGCTAAGCTTTGAAAAGGCACTGCTCTAACCGGCCACTTTACTCTTTCCTATCCCTATGGGAAGCATGAAGGAATTCTTCTATGACTCATGGCTCAAGGCCATGGATCACTCTTACTATAGAGTATAGAGAAATCCTTTAATTGAACTCCTCGGACTAAAACCTGTCCTACACCATGGACTCTACACTACATACTTGATTGACTGGCTTAGTAGACCGACACCAATGTGCTAATTCTTGTAATGGTATCTATCGAAAGCTTCCTTCAAAGTGTCCCTTCCCAGTATTTGAGTTTATCTGCTGCAGGTTATTCCATTTAATGTTGAACATAGGAGGGATCTTAAACTCCTCACAGGAGGGCAACCATCGGCCTATACGGTCCTGAAAGCAATCAAGGCGGAATCCCCAGCTTATTGTATGTAGCTGTCCAACGCATAACGCTCTGGCCACAAACAACCCTGAGACCACAGCTCTCCCAAACACAAGAAGGAATTGAAAAGCGGCAAGCTCAAAAGGTAAAGAGGTGAAGCAGGAACGAAGTCATGATACCTTTTGATCTTTAGACGCAGCCTAAAGTCTCAGTGAGTTGGAAGGGCCTTCCACGTAGGCTCCCACTTCAACCCTTGATGAAGGGATATCCGTGACACCCAAGGCATGTGTCTTTGGGAGATATCAGGTAAGACTACCTTAATATAATATCAGACAACACAGTCCAAGACTGGAGTGATAATGCTAGAGAACGTATCCATTTTATTTATTTGACTGATGAGGCCAAAAAACAATTAATATTAATTATAAATTTATTAACTTTAACTATTATAATATAAACTAAATAAAGGCGCCTTCTTTTATTTTTTTATTCGAAACGCCCCGTGATCTTCAACCAATTATGTGCTTCAATATAATTACCAGGAGTAAGTGCTATAGCCTGTTCCAATACTCAGCAGCTTGATCAAACCAAGCCTCCGCAATTTCAGAATCGCCCTGGTGAATGGCCTGTTCTCCCCGGTCGGAATAGGTGGATTAATTCCTTCCCTTAGAACCGTACTTGAGAGTTTCCTGCCTCATACGGCTCATCAATTCTTTGTAGTGTCCCGTTATCATATCTAACGAATGAGATTTCTCGCGGATCTACCCCATTTTTCGGGTTAACCAAAGAGGTTCATTACATGAGTTTTAAACTGAAATTTGGATTCAATTGGAGTAATAATCTGTTTTATTTCGTTTTATCTTTTTTCTCCCACCTTCAGAAGAAAAAATTCCCCTATCATTAGATTTTCTGAAAGGTAACTATCTCGGTTTCGTATATAAATTTATATTTATATAGAATCTTTGAAAAAGACTTTCTTTCCTAAGAAAGAAAAACTTACTATCTTTGGGATCTGATCCTACACCGCTGCTCAAGACTTTAGTGGATCAACTCTATTACACAAGTGGATTCCTGGTTTTTATCTCACATCACGAGATAAGTATATCTACCATTATGACATAAGTACGCAGTTATTTTTGTATTGGCCCCAATCTCCCCAATTGATCTTTACGGTGCTTCCCCTACCAATTAGATTATTTTTTTATCCATAGAAAAAAGTAGCTAGGTATATCTATTATTTTCTTCATATTTCAACTTTTATGAATATAAAGTTTCTTTCTTTGCTACAGCTGATAAAAATCGTTGTTGTAGACGATGCATATGTAGAAAGCCTTTTTTTTTTCTTTTTTTACTTCTATAGTGAAGATAGTCGCACTAATGACAGATCACGGTCATATTATTAAAAGCTTGTGGTAAGAATGGATTTCGTTCTAGTGCTCGAAAATAATATTCCAAAGCTTTCGTATGTTCTCCATTACTTGTATGGATAAGACCTATATTATAGAGTATATAACTTCGATCATAGGGATCAATTTCTAGTCGCATAGCTTCATAATAATTCTGTAAAGCTTCTGCATAATTTCCTTCGGATTGAGCTGACATCCGTTACGGTCGCCATTCAATTAAAAGAATCTCCGTTCCAGAACCGTACGTGAGATTTTCACCTCATACGGCTCCTCCCTTATGTACATAAGGAGAATATACATGAAATCAAAAAGATGAAATATTCTCATTATGGACTGAGCAGGGCTAGTGTTTTTACAAGAAATCTCTAGCCAACCTTCCTGCAAGAGATCTTTTCTTAACATCAAGACTAGATAGAAATGAGAGCTCGAGCAATTTCTTTGTTTTCAACGCCTCCCAAATTCCAGGAATTAGTCACTTCAAACAACCTTCGATGGTTATATTTCTATTTCTCCAAGCAAAGCTCTTCGCATCGCAATGCCTATTATGTCGGCTTGTCCTTTCATAAGTGGAGACAGAATAAATCGACCATAATAAAGGCGTTTACTGTATGTTCTTGATTCAACACACTTCCACTGTAGTGTCCGAGTAGATACTGTTACTTCTCTCGAACCATAGTAATAATATTTTTTTTGATTAAATTATTTATTTCTCTTGTTTCTATTGAAATAGATTCACTCTTTATTTCTATACACGTCTTTTTTCGGAGGTCTACAGCCATTATGTGCCATAGGGGTTACATCCCGTACAAAAGTTAATAGGATACCACTTCTACGAATAGCTCGTAATGCGGCGTCTCTTCCGAGACCGGGACCTTTTATCATGACTTCTGCTCGTTGCATACCTTGATCTACTACTGTACGAATAGCATTTGCTGCTGCAGTTTGAGCGGCAAAGGGTGTCCCTCTTCTCGTCACTAGCATCAATATCGTCACTAGCATCAATATCGTCACTATCATCAATATCGTCACTATCATCAATATCGATATCATCAATAAGAAAACCTTTAGGCTTGTTATCCAGGAACTTGTTCAAAAATACCGTAATGAAAGGAACATTGGAGTTTGTCGCTAGGTATTTGACCAAATAGGATCGTCCGTTCCTATAGAACCTATCACTAAAATCCCCTTAGAGGGGGATAAGGCTAAGCGGAGCGAAAAGGGTTTTCCATGAGATGGGAAATGCAAAGTATTAGTCCCACACGAAGTTTGTGAATAAGTGATTGTCTGATAATGAGCAAGGAATACCCGTCTTTCTGCTAAAGAGGATGTATTGAACTCATAATTCAATAGATACTTTTTATGAATGTCAACTAAGTATCGTAAGTAAATTGCTCCGGTTGTTCAATCATTTGATAACCAGAGTCATTCTTTGATAAATGATCACTATGAGTCAGACTCAATAGAATTTGATCAATCCTTTTTTCTGTCGTTAAGGCGGAGAACTGAACCAAGAATTCTCTTTCTTCATCATCAATCGAATCACTGTTCGCGACCCAGGATTCTATTTTATCATCAATCCAACCCCCATTCACCGTTTTTTCTTTTCTTATCAATGAATAGATCTCTTTACTTGTATGACTTAGATGTCTCGTATTTCTCGAAAAGTGATTCGATTGATGGGATTTGGTATGAGATCGATGAGATTGATACTCAAATATTTCTTCTTAGAACGTAGTGATTTGACCCCATAAGCGGGACCAAGCATGTTTGCCGCCAGAAGCCCATATTTCTTCTAGAGAATCTCCTAATTGTTCCAGAGCAACTAGAAAGAGATTCTTTAACCAGAAAGAATTCGGTAGCAGATGTAGGATACCTATCCAGAAGTTTTCGTAACTCAATCATAGATGATGGAATCATCAAGATTTGACCTTTCGAACTCTGTCTGTAACTCACTAGAGGCCCGGGAAGAACAAAGAAAGATGTGTACGAAGCGAGATATCCAGCAACAAGAAGAAGGAAAAGGATTGGAATAGAGGAACTCCCGAACAATTTGGCGATCTCGGATGTGTCGATATCAATGGTGACGCTTATTTCGATGAATCATTTCTTTCGGACAGAAGAAGATTATGGAAACACTTACTCGAAATCTCACTTATCAGATTCCATTGCGGAAGACACCATTTTTTCTGAAGAATTCGCCATGATATACCTGATCCATGCATAATATCATGAAAAATGGATACAAATTTTTGACTGCTACTTAGTATTGGCAATAGGTCTGAAAAAGTATCTAAAAATATCAAATTTAGATATTTGTACCCTGTCGAAGTAAGGAACCATGGCATATACGTTTGGAATAGATTCCATTTTGAGAGAGTTGAAAAAGCACTATCTCGTTGAAAGGTTCTATACATCTGCCCTTTCTCAACGCATTTCTTTAGACAAAGACTCCGTTTTTTCCTCTTTTCGGATGTTGTGCTCAGCCTGGAATACAATCATGAAGTTGAAAGTACCAGAAATTCCTAGAGGCATACCATCAGAAAAACTTCCTTGACCAATTGGGTAGATCAAGAAAACAGCGGTAGCAGCTGCAACAGGAGCTGAATACGCAACAACAATCCAAGGGCGCATACCCAAACGGAAACTAAGCTCCCACTCACGACCCATGTAACGCTTGACTTGCCTACCTAGTGGCTAATCTCAATGGAGAATTGAAGGAGGAAGTGTACGTCGAACAACCCCCAGGCTTTGAAAAGAGTGATCAAGTGTACCGGCTCATCAAAGCGGTGTATGGCCTCAAGCAGGCACCCAGAGCGTGGTACGAGACTCTTTCAAACTTCTTAGTTGAAATCGGCTTTCAAAAAGGGAAGGTAGATCAAACCCCTTCATGATCAACGATGGTGAAGACATGCTATGGGTACAAATCTATGTCGATGACATCATCTTTGGCTCTCCAAATCAAATCTTGAGTGATAAATTTGCTGGGTTAATGAAGAGAAAATACAAGATGTCTATGATGGGGCTGATGACATGCTTTTTGGGATTGCAAGTAAAGCAAACGAGTCGTGGAATCTTCATCAATCAAGCCAAGTACACTCGTGATATGCTCACTAAGTTTGGTGTTCAAAATTGCAAAAGCGTCAAGATTCCAATGAACACAAACTTCAAGATAGATCCAGACTTGGATGGCAAGTCAGTCAACGCTACGGATTACCGTATGTTGATTGGCTCTCTACTATATC
>CM038114.1:25720781-25764479 GCA_001642375.2 Mentha longifolia
TGAGCATTTATTCAACCAATCCCATTCACAAGCTAGCACGTACCAAATCCTATGGTGTCTTTTGTAGTCTTCATAAGCTAGGAAATTTATTATTGACCACTCCCGACCCAAATTTAGGCCTCTTCCCCACTTTGGCTCGAAAATCGAGGATTGACTCATCTTCAACTCTTATCTTCCCCACACTTATTCGAGACTCCCACCTCAAACTTCTCATAGTCATACCACTCAAAACAAGGTACTTCCCTAATGTGAGCTTCATCGTCCATATGTGGAAGAAAAGTGGTCGATACATCATCTTCTTGCAAGCTTATCATACAAACCTCCTTCATTTTCCTCAAACTTGCTTTAAATTGCTCAAATTTTTCTCAATGATGAACTCTTTCGCTTCAATGAATTCCTCCTCAAATCCCACGCAACTAAAGAAATCATCATCATTGAGCTCTTCCTCTGATATATCACTTTCACTTCCTGCTTAACACTATCCTCATCCAAATGATTAGAAATTTGCACAAATGAACATTTATGGATAACGGAATTAGAAAGTAGAGGGAGAAGGCTTATTCTCAAAAACCGAAAATGTTACCGAACCTCCTTCTCCTGCCATGCTCAACGTACCGTAAGCAACATCAATACGAGTTTGCATAGTAGTCATAATGGTCGACCCAATAGAAGAAGATGGCCATTCGAACTCCTAGCACCTCGTCCCTCATTAAGCACAACAAAATCAGCGAGCACTCTTATGCCTCCTACGATTATAGCGACATCTCCGCAATTCCCAATGGATGACTCATAGTGCCATCTGCTAGCTCGATGCGAATATCAGTTGCCTCAGATTCTTGGAGCTCATCTTCTCGAAAATAGAGTGTGGCATCAAATTTATTGCCGCTCCTAAATCCATCATCCCCGCCACAGTTTCTCCACTATCCAAAATCACATCATTTCAAAACTCCCCAGATCACTTCGTTTGGGCAATGATTTGAGATGGCCAACAAATTCGTGATCTTGTTTTTCCTTCTTCATTCTGCAAGGTGGAACATAAGGGTTGGAAGCCTTGTGGAGTGGATTCTTGGCAACTTTTTCTCGTTGATGGACCGTCACCACATGGGCTTGATGGGGCTGCAATTCTTGACTTGGGATCTTCCAATATTATTGATTTTGCTGCACCAGGTATTGTGGTGGGGGGTAATAAGGTGTTGGTGGTGGGTAGTATGGTTGTTGTGGAGGTGGATAGTAAGGTGGTGGTGAGGTGGGTAATATGGTGATGGTGGAGGGTAGTATGGTTGTTGTGGGTATTGTGGAGGAAATTGAGAATTTTGAGGAGGTACGGCGTGGGGTGGATAGCATTGTGCGCATAGACCTCAGCACCTCCTTCATAAGTGAAACTGCCTATGTTAGGACAAACATCTGCAAAATGGCTCGACTCTTGACAAATCGCACATGCCTCCAGTTTACTTCCTTGGATTGGTGGTTGTGATCTTTGAGAACTTTGGACCAGAGGAGTAGGAAGAGTTACCTCCGTCTTCATCTCGAGCTCTTGCAACTTCCTCATCATGTCTGCACATTTGCTTCCTCAAGTCCGGGCTAGTATCGACAGCAACAACACTATCTCTTCCTCCTTGGTCGAGACGATTTTGAGTTGGGAACTCCCCAGCTAAAGTCTCGAAAATCTCATTCAATTCGTCAGCCGTCTTCACGGCTATATTTCCTCCCGCAGTGTTGTCCACCATGAATTGGCTCGTTTGTTGCAGACCTTCGTAAAAGTACTGACATAGCATCTCTGGAACCAATTGGTGATGCGGACACTGTTGCAGTAGCTCTTGAAATCTCTCCAAGCTTCATGGAATAACTCGTCAACTGCTTGTTCAAAGTTCATAATCTGAGATCGAATTCTTGCGTCTTCCGGTTAGGATAGTATTTGAGCATGAACCTTTCGCAAACCGCCTTCTAAGTTGTCAATGAATTTGCAGGGAGGGAGAGATACCACGCCTTTGCCTTATCCTTCAAAGTATAAGGAAAACACTCATCTTCAACTGATCTTCTTCAATGTCCCCCAATGGAAAAGTCTGAACAATTGAGCAATACTCTCGAATGAAATTGAGAGCATCTTCACTGGGCAAGCCGTGGTATTCTGGCAGTAGATTTTGATGTTGCAATTTAAGCTCATGATCCCTGACCGGTTTGGTCAGGACAATTGCCGAAGTGGTGGTGGTGAATGTGGGATGGGCGAAATCGCCCATAACCTTCGCCATGACTTCGGGCTCTTGAAATAACAAGACTAAACAGTAATCTTGAAACTCGATCTCTTCTTCCCTTTTCACTATAAGCACTCAACAAACAGGTCAAACGTACCAATGGGAGAGAAGAATAGTCAAGCAAAATTAAATGAAAAAAAAATAAAAAAAATAAAAGGAAAAAATAAACACGAAAAACAAAACCACACAATCAATTACCTAAAGTCTTCCCCGGCAACGGCGCCAAAATTTGTTTCACCTAATAGTGCTAGCAATAGAACTAGGCTTATCGTAGAACTAGTAAGTTAACCCAATGTCGAATCTCAAGGAAGACTTAGCAGGGTAATCAATTATGTGGCAACAAAAAGCAAGTAAAATCTTCTCTAAGAAAGCAAGTAAAGAATTTGGGGTTTTTAGTTTTATTATTAAATCCTAGACTTAATTAAAAGACAGCAAATAAATCTAACCTAGACTTGAAATTAAAGAAAGCAATCAAGAGCAAATAAAAGAACTCTCGTCTGTCACATGGGAGAAAGAACTAAACTAAGAGGAAAGCAATAAATCTATCTAGGCATGAATTGAAAAGAAGCAATAAAGAAAACAATTAAATCTAAGCTAGAGCAAATAAATCTTAACATGCTTGAAAATAAATCTAAGAAACTAGAAAGCAATTAAATTTAATCTTAGCAAATTAATCTAAACTAATGAAAGTAATTAACCAAAGCAAGTAAAGAAAGCAAATAAAATTAATCTAAGAGCATAAATTAAACTTACAAATCGAAGACGAAAGAAAAAACGAAGAACTTGAATTAAACTTGAATTAAATATTGAATCTAAATTTCAATCTTCAAAGCATAAATCTAAGAGCTAATCTAAATTAATCTAGAGTTTTAGAGGCTGAAAATAAGTGAGGAGAAGTTGTATTTTCGTTCCCCATTGATTACATATATATAGAGTCTCGAAAACCTACTCAAAAAAGGAAAAATCTCTCAAACCCGTCGGACTGAGCAGGCGCCCAACCCCCTTGGCGGTCGCCAGGTGCGAGCTGCAGTCCGCTGCGGGCGACTTTTTTGTGTTGGCCGTATCTCCCTCATCTGAACTCGGAATTGACCTCTGTTTTTTCCTACGCGCTTCTATCGAACCCCTCTTCGATGTTATGCTTTTATATCACCCAAATGTGATCTTCACATTTCACTCATTTCTTCAATCTTTTGCTCCTTTTCTTCATTCTCTTCCAAAAGTCCTCACCAACTCAACTTTGACTAAAACACACGAAATAAACACATAACAACGAACAAAACATATGAAAACAAACTCATATCAAACCATATAAACCACACAAAAATACACTAAACATCTTGCTTTTATGAAAAAGTTTCTTTTAGTTGCTTTATGTGAGTGTGTGTGCCTTATGCAATAATCAAGACTTGTAAATATAAATAAAGAACAATAAATAAGTAAAGCAGTAAGGACACAGGATTTATAGTTTCGGAGGTCACACTCCTACATCCACTTGTTGCCTTCACTCAGCAACTCGAACTTCCTTCACTTGGAAATTGAACACGCAACATGAATAAACATCCTGGTTTTATCCTTCCCAGTTAAGTGCTTCAAGTTCGACTTGAACCTGAAAACTTAGTGAAGTGCAAGGCGTGATCCAAGATCCGATCTTGATTTCAACGCCCACTCTGTTGTTCGAGCACAAGGAATGGGATATCACTTCAGTAATCTAGACCTGTAGATTACCATCTCCGAGCTCGAAGATACATCTCGATTTATATGTGAATTAATTACATTAATTACAACATCCAATTTAGATCCGAGGCAAAATTAGTTCCCTTTCAATATAGCAATCCCTTCAACCACAGGCACGCGCACCATCCCACACACACTCGTCCACCACCAATGCCTCACTTAAACAGATCCGGCGCCGTAAATTCTCGATCCATGCTGCGCTGGCTGTGAATTGCCGGCAGCGGCAGAAGCAGAGCGAGAGTGATGATTGAGAGATAAAAAGGGGAAAGAGATGGGTGAGTACCGTGCCGATCCGACACCGAGGAAGAGGAAGCTGGCGAAATCCCCGCGGAGGAAGAGAAAGGAACCGACAGCGGCTGTGAATCGCCGGCACTGGCCGAAGAAGAGAGAGTCGATTAGAGATCTGGAGCGGCTTGACGGCGACCAGATCTGGAGGCTTGATGGCATCGGAGGAGGAAGAATTAGTGGAGGCGACGCAGGGGCAGGGGCATGGCACGGTGTTCGATTTTGGAGGCATAGATCTGGTTCGATGGCCGCATCTGGAGGCACGGCTGCGGCGCCGGACGCCAAGCGTTGAGACGAGGCGAGTAGCTGCGTCTGGCTGCGGTGGCCGGAGGTACGACGGCGGGCAGATTGAGCAGAGAGAGAGAGAGAGAGCAATTAGGTTTTTTGAGGAATGAAAACTGAAAATAGAAACACGGTTCTCTACTTTTATTCAAAATTAAAATTTCGAATGGTGAGGGTATTTTGGTCCCAAAACCAAAAGATGGACATTATATATGTTACTTATGTTGGTGGACATTATTTGAGTTCTACTAACTTAAATGGACATATATATGCATTACCACTATATAATTTAGTGTACGTTAAGTTATAATCGGAATGAACTATATAGTAGTGAGATAAAACGTAACTCATAAGTGTTTTTCAGTTTATTTGGTAAATCGTTTATCAAGAGTTAAGAAATTGATAATGATGGATAGATAGCAAGATAAGTAATATTTTGAGTTCGATAATAAATTTTATATTTGCACATTTAACATATGAAATAAATTTAAAAAGTGCCAATATTTGTAATTATATATCAATCATATGTTTCTTATACTTGCAGGTGTTCAAATCGGAGCTGTAATGTTCAATGGTGGCATAGATTATTTTGTTAAAATTTTTGATGTGAATAAAACATATTTAATCTCTAATGTTGAGGTTAAGAAAGTCGATGGAAGATATCCTAGCATTCATCAAGAAAGGAATTAATTCTAAAAAATTACACTGTTATAAATGAAACATTCGATAGTATCAATCTCATGATACAATACAATTTTGTCGAGTTCAAAGATATAGAGGCAAAATTTGACAGAAAAGAAGAATTTGGTTTACCTCAAATATATACTCATTTTACTCTTTCGTTTATTTTATAGAAGAAATGCATCAATTTTTCTTAGCATTATCTGCAAGAGCATATTTATTTGTGAGGCAAAAAATAAATTGCCCTCTTAGAGATAAGGAAATCAAATTTTGACCAAAACTTAAAAAAGCACAAATTTGCCCAATTTTTGCAAAATGAGACTAAAATACCCCTAGTTATAATTTGAAAAACAAAAACCCTTCCCCTCCCATTCTCACGCATTCCCATTTCTCTCTCCCCTCTCTCTTCTGCGTTTCTCTCTATTGCATTTCTTTCTCTCTCTCTCCCTACCCTCTCTTCTCCGGCGATTGCAACCTCCACCACCGCTCCCCGACCGTCTCACTAGCTCTCCGCCCGATTCACCCGTGTTCTCCCATGGTGTTGCATCGTTCGAAATGGCTATGCCGAGATTCTACGAACGGCGAGCCGTCCAACGAGTCGCAAGCAGTTGCAGCCTCGCCGCCGTTGGAGCAACGAGAGCAGCGAGAACCCGTTGGCCAGCCATTTACAGACAAAGAGGTAAGAATTTAGGTTTTTTTTTTTTTTTTTTTTTTTTTTTAGATTTTCTGAATTGAGGTGGCAATTTTTTTTAGGGTTTTTTTTTAGATTTTATACTATTTTGGTGTGCTAGGCTTTAGATTTCACTATTTTCAGGGTTCATTGCTTTTGTTAGATATGAATTTGTTAATTGTTACCATGATTTTGTCAGATGTTTTATTTTTTTTTTGGGTTGATTTTAGGGTTTTTTGTTGCTTTTGGATTAATTACTTTTTCTTCGTAAGAATTCAAAGATTCTTACTATATGCTTGGTTTTAGTGTTCATATGCTTCTTTTAGGCTTTAGATTTTACTGTTTTCAGGGTTTATTGCTTTTGTCAAAAAAGAATTTGTTAATTCTTACCATGATTTTGTCCGATATTTTAGGATTCTTTTGTTGATTTTAAGGTTTATAATGGTTAGAATTGGTGATTGCTATCGTCCAGAAACTAATTGTTGCCGTAGAGTTCACGACTTTAAGGTTCAATGCTTTTTATTTGATAAAAATTGAATAATGTGCACTGCTTTGATACCTTTGGTATAAAGTTTCTAAGAATTAATCAATTTCTTACTTTATACGTAACTCTCGTAAAAATATGTTAATTTCTTACCTTCATGATAATTTCTTACCTTTCTAATAATTTCTTACCTTCGTCCCCTTTTCTGCTATTCTGTGTAAGGTTAAATGAGAACCCATAAGAATCCATATGCTACATTGCCACATAAAGTAATATTTGTCCAATTCTTACCTATGAGCATTTAACATTTCATGAATTTGTTTAAATGATTACCACCTGCAAAAATAACTTGGTACGCATCTATGTTAAAATTTCTTACCTTATGTACCATTTGACAAATTCTTACCTTTTGACTTGGTACGAACATGTTAAATGTATAACCTTATGTACCATTTTGAGAATTTCTTACTTTGTGACTTGGTAAGACTTTGCTAAATTTCTTACTTTCCTTGATCACTCTACTTTTTGAGGTAGATAAATGCAATGATAATCGATTGAGTATAATCGAGTTGAATCCACAAGGAATGTTATGGCGTGAGAATTTCAACTAGTAACCTAGCTATCTAATCACTATCCAAGCTACCAACTAACATGTTTTTGGTTTTTCGTTTAACTACTAATCAATGAAAGTAAAACAAGTTCAACTGAGTATAAACTAGCAACAGACGATCAAAATAGCAAGTAAATTCAATAATAGATGATGGTGATTCCAACTATACTTCGATTAGGCTTAAGTGATGGCGATTAGGACTTTAACTAGTTATAACCATTTTAATCTAACTTCATGTGGGAAACCTCAGAACTATGATTCACTCAACTCTCATTGAAATGAAATCAAGTAGATTAATGAAAGACTTAATTCCGACTAGGACATCAAGCAATTCATTAACTCCCAATAGCACATTGAGTTCTTTAACTCTACTATCTCTAGCATGCAAATCTCTTGTTTCCTAGCATCTAATCTAAGCCTCCTAAGCATTAGATCAAACACTTGATATGTAACTATGGTGATCAAGCATAATTACATAGGAAAATATAGCCCTAAGAGAAATAAACATGAAATTAGAAGGTAAATTCATAAATTAAAGCCTAAACCCATCACCTAATCCTAATCTACATATAATTGGAATCACAAAGGAAATTAGCTAGACATGATTACATAAAATAAACCATGAGAAATGAATGAAACCATATTCAAAAGATTGAGAATTAAAAATGGAACAAAGTAATGGAAGGATCTTCAAAGTAAATCTTCAACAAATCATCAAAGTACCAAAGTAGCAAAAGAGAAATGTAATTAGGGTTCTAGAGTGAATATTCAAGCTAAAAATACCCAATTGGGGAAGATTTAGGTGTTGAATACATTAAAATTCATGTTTGGGCTCTTTAAGTGAAGTGAGGTGCCCCAACGGCTCTGGCCGGCAGTCTGGCAGGCCACTGTCCAGACTGTCGTGCCCCCTTGTCCGGCCCGGTTCTTCGCCCGTTCGATCCGTTCTTCGATTCTTTCTTTGGTTCTTTCTTTCCTTTCTTCGAACCGGCTTTCAACCTTTGATTTCTAATGAATCTTGATTAACACGTATTTTATATGCATGTCAAGTGTATTTTGTATCTGTTTGAGTCTCGATTTATGTGTTTAAATGTTAGAAATGCTAGGGTTTCTTAACTTGTAGCCTACTTTATACTTTTCTTGTTTTCTCTCAGTTTTCAATCTATTTTTGTAAGAATTGGAAAGAGCATTGAAGTAGCTAAGGATCGAGGGCTGGAAACGAGGAAGAAACGAGCTTAATTAGAGTGAAACTTATGTTAAAAAATGTGGAATTTCAAGTTATATAGCTAGGGTTTCATTAGTTTGATTTCATTTATGTTTTCCTCATTCTCTCGAGTGTTTTTATGCTTTTTTCAGAAATAATGAAGAAATTATTTGGCCAATTAACTTACTCCATGTTGAAGAGGAGCTTGTTAGGAAGCCAAATCAAAAAGCGGATCGAGAATCGGAGTTCGGACGAGAGAGAACGAGCGAAAATGGCAAAGTTGCGTAAGGAGAAGAAAGACCGGTGACCCAGCCGGCGACCCACCGGGCCGCCGGCCAGCCCGCCGCCGGGGACAGAGAGGATGGCGACCTGGACCGGCGACCCACCAGGCCGCCGGTGGTCCTCCTCCAAGCCGCCGGTCGCGCGATACTTCACTGAAGGGCGAGTTCGGCTCGCCCGAACTCGTCCTGGTTTGCCCTATTTCGTCCCAACTCGACACCCAAATCAGATTTTTTTTATGTATTTAACCCCTATTTCTTCCCCCATTGGTGTATCTTTTCATACTTTAACATTCTAAGAACTCTAACTACATTTCCCTCTTTCTACTTTTGTATTTTGAAGATTTGTGGAGCATTACTTAGTGGATTTGAAATTCAAGACCATATTCTACTTCCTTATTGAATTCTCTATCTTTTGATTATGGTTTTATGCATTTTCTATGGTTTATTTTCCTTAATCATGTCTAGCTAGTTCTCTTTGTGATTTCAATTATATGTAGATTAGGGATAAGTAATGGGATTAGGCTTTAATTACGAATTTACCTTCTAATTTCATGTTCATTTATCTTGGGGCTATGTTTTATTATTTAATTGTGATTGATCACCATAGTTGCATATCAAGTGTTTGATCTAATTCTTAGGAGGCTTAGATTAGATGCTAGGATCAAGAGATTTGCATGCTAGAGAATAGTAGGGTTAAGGAACTCCATAATCTTTTGGGAGTTAATGAATTGCTTAATATCTTAGTAGGAATTAGGCCTTTCATTAATCTACTTGATTTTATTACAATGAGAGTTGAGTGAATCATACTTAGGAGGTTTCCCACATGAAGTTGGATTAAAATGGCTAATTCTATATAGATTGTTACATCCCTATCACTTAGAATTAATTGAAGTATAATTGGAGTCACTTTCATTTCCTATTGAATTTATATCATTTGCATACTTGTTGCTTGTTTAGTTGAGTTCTAGTTTGTTAATTAATTTTCACACAAAAACATGCTAGTTGGTAGCTTGGATAGTAATTAGGTAACTAGGTTACTAATTGAAATTCATACGTTCTAACATTCCTTATGGATTCGACTCGATTGTAATACATCGATTATCATTGCATCCTCTCACCCTTAAAAGTGAGAGCGATCAAATCTCTTGTCATGTATCCCTCATTTCTAGTTTCCGATCCTTGGTTTGATTATTGCTCTTCAAATCCTTATAAAATGAATCGAAAACCTAAAGAAATGAGGAATGTATAGAATAGGCCAAAGGTTGATAAACCCTAGCATTTATATCAAATTAAGCACAAAAATCAATACTCAAACACTCATAAAATGAACTCACATGCACATAAAATACGTGTTTATCATAAGAATTAGTCATTTCTTATATTCTACCAACGCACTTGGTAAGAATTTGATAATTTTTTATCTTTAAAAATTAAATTCTTACCTTGTTTCCTTCTATTGTTGCGCCTTGTGCCGAAGCTTAAGCCTCACAATGAAGAGAAACGACAGAGATACTGAAAATCACTCAAGGCTGATCCGGAAGTACAAGTATATGCCTTCAAGTAAAATCGCAAAGGACCCCAGACCAAGGGGTATGGGTAACCCGAAAGAGATAGCAGAATATCGTAAGCATGTGGCACGGACCATCTACCCGCATAGCACCAACGCCACAATAAATCCCGATGATATTAGAAAATATGTGAGAAGAATGGGTTCATGAAACTTATACATAATGTTTTGTATATTTGTTAATGGTATCTGGGTAGCCAAACATAGAATTTGCTATTTTTTGAGTGGAAAACGTAGGGTATATAAATGGTATTTTGTATATTTATAAGTTATTTTATTGTGTCATAGGTAAGAATTGATGCAATTCTTAGCAACTCGTGTGTATTCGTGTGAAGAATTGATGCAATTCTGACTAACTACCATCGTCTATTGTATGAAACGTTCATTTATAAGTTCTTTTGGTAATGAAATATGTAAGAAATTATTAAAATCTTACTATCTTATCTGTGTTATAGGTATGAATTGATGCAATTCTTCTTTTGTATGTAAGAACTGATTCTTACCATATACGAAAATCTACTTATCATATATACGAACTCATCTTAACATATAGAACTACTACACATTATCAATATTATAATCAATGACAAAAATTACTAAAAGCCAAAAAACTTACAAGTACGAGTTCCTAACTAGCCCATCAAAAAACAGCGTCAAATGCCCATACATTGGTAAGAATTAAATGAAATCTTAGCAGTCACCAAAATAGACTGCGGGTAAGATTTGACAGTATTCTTACAACATTACCAAACCTACGACGGTCTTTACAAGTGTGTATCTATGGCCGTAACTTGGTAAGAAATTGTAATTTCGTACCTATTACTCCATCCGTCCTCTATATATGTGTGCAAAGAGAAACAACACGCAGATTAAGACAAAGTTAGTGTAAAGTGGGAAAAATAAGATAAAGTAGGGAAAAAGTGAGAAAGATAGGTAAAAAGTGAGAAAAGTAGGAATAAAGTGAGGGTGGATAAGTAATTTTGATAATGAAATCATTCTATTTATGGATTGCACATATATATGGAGGACGTCCCAAACGGGTAATATGCACACATATATGAGGGACGGAGGGAGTAGTATTTAGTAAGAATTCGTATTTCTTACCTATTCATGAATTCTTTTCTTAGCACTGGTCGATTGAAGAAAACTTATAATAATTCTCAAGAAGAACGAAATGTGCATGCATCAATATAAAACAAATTTTATATTACATCATCATTCATCACCATCAAATTTTATACTTGTGCTCCACAGTGGAGAAGTCCTCATCAGCGCTGACGAACTTATGTTATTGCATAATTTCTTATGTTAAACTTGGTAAGAAAATGTCAATCTCTTACCAAGTCTGCAATTTGTTTAATAATTTCACAATTTCTTATGTTCTGTTTAGTGAGCAATTTGTATGTGTGGCCGTAATTTGGTGAGACATTTCAATAAAAAGGTAAGAAATGAGTATTTTCTTACCACAATAAAAAAAGGTAGGAAATGTGTTGTTTTCTACATGTAGGTGGTAAGAAAATAAGTAAATTCTTACCACCTACGTACCAATCATTTATAACTTCGCATTCGCAGGCCAAAACCAAAGAAAAAGCAAAACAAAACAACAATCCCATCCAAAGGGGACTAACAACCGAATGAAAAGAGAAAAAAAAAAAAGAAGAAGAAAGAATATAATTGAACAATAACTGTAATATCCTGAAGTTTCTTATTAAAATTTTATTGGTTAAAATAAGTCTTACATATGAATTTAGAAATTTTTCCAATTTTCTTGAGGGATTTAGAATAAGATAATATATTTCATTATAATGATTATTTATATATGATTTTCATAACCTTATACCCTAAGCGTATAACTAGTATATATATATATATTTGATAAATATACATATGATTGAAGTAGTAGTATGTGGTTACGTATATATATGGATATATACGTGTAATACATATAGTTTACTAAATTAATATTATATAAAGGTATATGTATCATATTATTATATTTGGTAAATTTCATAGCTTATCAATATCAATTCTTTTGAATCAATAACGTGGCACCTTAACAAGGAAGATAGGTTAGATGATTCATCCAAGCTATGTTAATGAGCCTATACTACTTTTGCCCCCTATAAATACGATGTCTGTGAAGCCATTTTTGTAGAGAATCATTAATTCAAATAAATTGATGTATCAAAATTTCAAGGATTCAAGTATGTTATTGGCTTAAATTAGTAGTAGTAAGACATCATTGAAGAAGAATCGTAGCATTCGACTTAAGATCAAGAATTTAATATATGTTCAGGTGAGGCTCTCTATACTTAGAAAATATTATTTGAGTTACTAAGCTCTGATAAAATGGGATTATTCATGAAAATATTTTAATGTGTTATTACATGTTTAAGGCTCATATAATGTATGTGATCGGGTCTTTCGGTTGGTCTAACACACTAATCGAGAGGTTGTACGCACAATTAGAAATCGTTGGGTTGATCACCAATTGATTCTAACTTCGAGGGGAGAATCTCTGGATGAAATATTCCATTATCTCCAAACCATGCCTCCATCATGAAAAGGGATCCGATGGTGGTAATGTCCCGGGATCAATATAAGAGTAACATGGTAATACACATGTCCGCGCGCAATCATGAAAAATGAGGTTTTGTGTACATGGAAGTAAATGATTTCAAAACTCTTCTATGTATACTTTATTATCACGGATATTCTTTTTATGAAAATGTTTTTGGCACAAGCTCACTGGGTACATTAGTACTCAGCCTGCAATTCCTTTCCAAATGTTTTGCAGATTAAGGAGCTAGTGGAACAGGCGAAGCTGGAGAGGACTGTTGTTGTTGTTAATGTATAATAAAAGCTTCCGCTACGCCTATAAATAAAATCCCTATGTTTTCGTACACCACGAGTTATATATAATATTACGGGTACTCAGACAAATCGGCCAGCATGGGTTGTTCGGCTTAGCCAAACACATAGTTTGAGCTGTATGTCCCAATCCTGTATTTAAATATTATATTATTTTATGTCTACGGGTATTCAGACACGGGCGGCCGGTACGGGCAGTATGATTTATCTACCCCGTAGTTTGTGCTGTGGGTCCCGATCCCGTATTTAATTTCTTAATAATAGGGTTAAATATCCCCTAGCCATGAGCCCCTTTCTATCCCCACTTCTTAATTCCAACCCCTTGCCACGTCCCGGCATACGTGCCTTCCCTCGGGAATTGGGGCGTGACAATAACAGCACCAATAAAACCAACCACAAGAATGCGGGTGGTAATCAATCCACTTTTTATGGCCTCTTCTCATCTTTCCCGTCTCATAGTTGTCGTCGGCCGAACACTTCCTATAGTATATTCCAGCAAAAATCACTCTTTACCTGCGATGTAGGACTGCGACTAGTACAAAAAGGTTGATTCATGATTAGAAAATTGGGAAATTATCACAAAAATCGCAGAGTTAGTAAAAAATTGTTAAATTCTTACCAAATTGAACATAAGAGATTATAAATAAATAATAAAAAGAAACAAGATTTGGTAAGAAATTAATATCTTTGTTACCAAGGTACATAAGAAATGATGCAATTCTTACATAACTTGAAGAAAATGTACATATTCTTACCAATTATTATCAAACATAAGCAGTAAAGCCAAAGCTCTTTTTTTTAACGCACCAAATTCAATTTTTTTGCATTTTCTTATCACGAAATTACAATTACTACAACAAAACAAGTGAAGAACAACAATAATCATAAATTTTTAACAAAGATGGGTGTTTTAATCATCAATTATCACATCATTTGTATGTAGGTTTTGATCATTAGATCATCCATTCCTACAGGTAAGAATTTTACATATTCTTACCAAGTCGATCATAAGAATTTGCCAAATTCTTACAAATTCGCAGAGATAATCATCCTTTTTTACTTCCACGTTTTTTTGAAAATAACTCTTCCAACATAGTCAAGAGAAAAGTTAATAGTATTGGTCCGAGAAAAAACAAACTTTTCACAGCACATTTCAAGTAAACACCTTGCTAATTCAAAACATCACAAAAAGCATTAACCTAAATCTCTTCTAATCATATCAATTTAACTAGTAATCACGAAATTCTCAAGCATCAAGCTCATCAACACCTACTATAAACATACAAAATTTCGAAATCAAAAATCAATGAAAGAAAAAAGGTTTGCGTATAGGAAGAGAGGCTGAAAGAGAGTTTTCTCACAACAACTATTCTTCAAGGCTCTGCTGCTGCTACTTCTACTATAATCAACGGCGGTGAAGACTCGGCGAGCAAGGAGGAAGATGGTACGCTGCCGTGAGGTGGTGAAGCCGCCGAGCTTGAGCGTTCTGGAGGGTGACTTCGACGGAACCCTAATTGACGGCGGTGAAGACCTGGGGCTGCTTCTGGCTCCTGCCCTCATCATCTCCGCCGACATGCCTCCGCACCGTACCTCTTCATCAGCGTCGGCCAGATATGTGATGGACAAAAGAAAGAAAGTGAGAAGAGTGATTTTTAATTTTTAGGGAGAGAGATGAGAGAAAAGAGAGAGGAATCAGAATGTTGTATAGAAGGATAGAGAGAGCCGTAAAGTGTTATGAGAGAAGAGAGAGAGACAAACTTAGAAGTAAAATGGGGGGTATTTTAGTCCCATATTGTAAAAATTGGACAAAATTTGTATTTTTTAATATTTTGGTCAAATATTGATTTACACTAAGAGATACGGATAACTTGGTATATTTCTTCTTTATCTGTGTATGATTAGTATGATTATTTGTTTGTGTATATTATTGTACAGATATTTATGAAATTTTGGTAATAGTTCAAGAGAGTAACATGGTAGCAACAAGTACAAAAGTTGCGAGGGACATAACTATAAAAAATAAGTGAGTCAATTCTTCAATTTACGTACCCATGTAATTGATAATTTTGACTTTAATCGATCTTGGGCTTCGCTGCGGGTTATCTCTAGAATCTCCGCAGAGGGGTGAGGCTCTTTTCTTTTTTGTCAACGCTACTAAGAATTTGATTATTTTTGTTATTCTTAGATCTTGTTTGTGAGATTAAGAAAAAGAAAGATATTTCTAGATTGTTCTAATTTTTTTATATGTACTAAACTATTCCAATTGTATATACATAATTTTCTTTTTTCTTTTTCTTTGAGTGTCTTATTTGTTGTCCTCTTTTTTTTTTCTTTTTTTTTTTAAAACTATGTTAGATTCATAGACACATTATAAAATGTAAAGTTCAAACACATATATATTTATAATATTCTTCTAATTCTAAAGTAGGACATGGGACAAGAGGAAATCTCACAATTTCATAAATGATACTTATGACTATTTAAATTTTTGGATTTTTTAATTATGTGGCGGTCTTTTTATGGATTGCAAGGGGATCGCCCAAATCATACTAGATTATATGATATTGATCTCTTGATGCAATCAATTTAATATAGCCAATATCCTATTATATATCAATTCTCTTTGATAAGTTTCAATAACTTTTCTTTCTTATTTATATAGAAATCAATTTGTGGACATACTCCTTCCGTCCCACTTCACTAGTCTCATACATTAAATATATGTAAGGTATATAATAATTAAATAAGACTAATGAAGTGGGACGGAGGTTGTATGTGTTGAGAACCCTCTGCAGTTGATTTTGATGATATTTTTCAAAACCACACTTAGACTTATTTACTCTTTTCTAGAGTAGAGATTGATAGGAACGATCTGCTTTTGTATAGCGCATATCGATAAACTTATGTTGTAATAGACAGATTGATCGCACTTGTAAATGATGAGAACGTATTAATGTGCTCTCCTATAGGAGATCGATCTGGCATCGTGCTTCCTCATCAATCAACAAGTAGAAGACCAACTGCTCTGCATTGAAGATGTTATCGTGCTGGTTACCTGCTGCTTATAGAATGTGTTGTTCAATGCCAATAGCTCGAGATGTTTTGTCCTGGCGCCACGCTGGCTGCCAACTAGGACGAATCACAACGGGTATAAGTGAGTCAGCTCCAATGGCTCTCTGCCACACTGTCAGTCTCCAACGGCTAGTTTTCAAAAACTAGGCCTATAAATACTTCAGCCATCCAAGTTGTTTCTTATGGCCGAGAATTTCATTTTAAGAGACGAAACTCTGCAAAAATCTCAAGCTTTCAAGCAACTTCAACACTCGAAAAACCTAGAGAATTGTCAAGTGTTGATACTCAAGATTTCTGAATCTGGAAACCACTAGAGTTCTTGAAGCATTTATTGCTGTTTAAGAACTCACTAGAAACCAACCCTTCTCAAAGTTCAGTTCCTGTTCGTTGAAGAAGAAGAAGTTCTGTCTCTCCGCCATTATCGAGAAGTTCAAGCTCTGCAACTGGAAGAGCACGTTAGCTTTTATTAGATAGTTTGGAAGAAAGTTGTAAGGGGCATGACCTCGTAATTCGTGCTTGAATTTCATCAAGTTAGACAAAATTTAGGACTAGGTCAAGGTCAAGGGATTTTCAATTTCAACGGAAACTAACGTGGACGTAGATAAGTTTCTCGAACCACGATAAAATTGACTGTGTCGTGCTCTCTCTCTCTATCTCTTACTTTCAGTTAATATCTCTATATTTTACTATCCCTCTTACATCAAGCATACTCATAGGCTTTTTGAAACTTGAAAAAAAAAAATTAAGAGATTTAATTGGCTATTTCCCTTCTGTTGATTACAAGTAAACATCCCTCAAGCCATTCCAAAGAATGTCAAGAGTTCTTCACCTTGACCCCGGTGCATTTAATTCTGAGACAGAAAGGTGCAACCTTTCAACTCTTCAGTATAGTGCATGATAAGCAACCTCATGCCCACTGATAGACCGACACGCCCACTAACAGGGAAGTTAATCATATCCCTTGATTTATGCTCATCTCAACCGTTAAGTCTTCCTATACATAATTTCGAAAACTATCAAGTTTTTACTTTTCCAAAAATCTCCAAAACTCTTCCATATTTTAACATTGTTTATCTCTGCAAAAAGCTTCATTTTCTTTTCAAAATTTCAAACCTTTTCAAAATCTCCCACCAAAAAATGGCCATACAAACCTCAACGTCTGGTCAAAAATCTCTTTCTTGGTCCGAAAAGGCCGCACAAATTATGCCCAATATTGTTCAAGAGCGAGTTACAGATCTGAAAACCTTCGGTTTTGCAACACTCGATGACCTAATCACTCAAATCACTCGGTGCCAAGGCTTCCACAATAATCTCATAGCCAAGCTGGTGTTATTCTTGCCCTGGAAAGCCGCTGCTTTTTTGTATACATGGGAAGGGTCGGACAAGGATCACACTTAGGCCACCATCGCCATTCCGGTTAAGGACCCCTCAAATTGCTTATGTCTCAACATTCTTGAGATGATTGTTGACGGTTTCACAATTAAAGATTCCGGCTTAACCCTTGAATCGATCGATCTGGCTCTCCTTGAAATCATGTTCAAGGAGATGGTGGTGGTTACTGAGGAGTTTGACGATAAAGCTTTTCCCAAGAATTTTCTCAAGCCCAAGTACAAGCTTCTGTGTGATTTCATTTAGAAGGCCTTTTTTATCTCATTCCAGTACTTACAATTCTGTCACCCTTACCAAGTTTCGCATGATGGTAGCCTTGGTGAAGAATCTGGACATCAATTGGGCTCATCTGCTTTTAGGTTTGTTGGAAGATGAAGTAGATCAAGTCAAAGATGGCGTTGACACTGATGGGAAACCTTGTGTCCATGTGAAGGGAAAGCTCCGTCTCTGCACCAACATCAGTTGGATAATTTTGAAGAAAATTCCCAATGAGAAGACTTGGAAAGACTCCATGCCTTTCAATGAGAAGAAGATGATGCCTCAGGACCAGAGACAACTCAAGATGGCAGTAGGGATTGCCACTGAACTTTTCTAGAAAACTCAGGACCAGCCTGCTCTTCGTGCTCATCTTGTGGCATTCGGCCAGTCTAACTCGAGCTGGACGATCCTAGAGGATAAGAGGGAACCGCAGCCTGCTGGAGTGAAGTGGAAGGTAGCTACTGGAGAGAAGCAGCATCCTAAAGTGAAGAAGGCAAAACCTGCTTCAACCACCCCGAAGCGCAAACCTCTACAGCGCAAACTCGCCCCCGAGATGGACGAGACCGAGAACAAGGAAGATCATGCCCCTATCCCACCATACCATTCTCCATCTGTGGAAGAGGTACCATATTTTCCCCATCGTTCTCCTCCTATATCTTTGCCTGCTACATAGGGCTTGGATGATATGTACTTGAGCTCTGCACGAGCTCCCATCAATTCTCTATGAGAGATCGCCGCAGAGAAGGTTGGTAACCTCATGCTGGGTATAGACGAGCTCTTGAACACGCACAAGCTCACCAATAGGCTCCAGTTTCTACTGGATGTTAGGGGATTATGAGTTTTCCACCCTCTGCGATCTTGTTGTTGTCTGCTCATTCGACTAGCTGATGAAGGAAAAAGGTCAACTCTTGTCGGTCTTGGATTATTGCTCCATGGATGAAGTCCGTCTTAGATTTTAGTCGATGATTCTGGCACACATGAAGATGGAGGCAAGAAAATTGGATATCGATCTCAAGTCCCTCTACGTGAATGAGCCTGACCTCTACAACGATGCATGCTTGCCTGAGTATATGGCCAGCCCGATACTGCTTGGGACAGAGCACTATGAGGCTGCTTGTAATAACTCTGGAGAAGGTGAGCGTTCTCCACCCGGAGCAAAGACTACCAAAAACCTACTGGTGGTGCTAAGCCCACTGGTGAAGACAATCGTTCTCCTCCTCATGATGGTTTCTCACAGCAAGACGCCGGGATTTTGTGAGAGAAGCCCTTGGATATTGAGGACTCTCTCGAGCTGGAGAAGGTGTTCACTCATGCCATTGCACCAGAAGGTTACTCAGTGCAGATCAATCGTCATGTAGTGAGGATCGAGATAACCAAATAAGAAGTTGAGGATCTTGCTGTTGATGCAATATGCACTTCTCTGAAGCATATGGATCTCAACTTATGTGGCAAGATTATTGTTGGTCGCAGAAGCGAGTGTACGCGTATAGGGGGGGTGAATACACGCGTAAGAGAAGTTTTTGCTTCTCTTACAATTCTTGATAAATATGAGTTTTGAGAAAGAAGCATTTCGCTTTAGAGGAGAAATGAATCTCTCAGAAGTGAATCACTTTCAGAGAAAAAATTTGCGGAATTTGGGGAGCGATTATACTCGCTTTTAGAAAATCTTGCTTTATGAAAAAGGTTATTTTAGTTGCTTTATGTGAGTGTGTGTGCCTTATGCAATAATCAAGACTTGTAAATATAAATTAAGAATAATAAATAAGTAAAGCAATAAGGACACAGGATTTATAGTGGTTCGGAGGTCACGCTCCCACATCCACTTGTTGCCTTCACTCAGCAACTCAAACTTCCTTCACTTGGAAATCGAACACACGATATGAACAAACATCCTAGTTTTATCCTTCCCAATGAAGTGCTTCAAGTTCGACTTGAACCTAAAAACCTAGAGATTCTAAGTGGGTTCTCTAGAAACCTAAACGACAAACTTCCTATAAACGACCTTCCACTTGTGTATGCAAACACAAGCTTCACAATCAATTAGACAAACACAAACTTTCAACACACAAAAGTGCTTTGGGTTGGGGGTTTGGTTTATGAGAGTTCTAACTTAGTTGAGAATCCTTTTACAATGAAGATCACGTAAAAGGTGTAAGGATTCTCCTCCTAGTTAAATTAGGGATGAAGGGATATAAGGTTTGTGGACTCAGAAACTTAAAGAAAGTTTCTAAGGACTCAACTAAACTCTAAGGCTTAAGAAGTTTAAAGAATGATTGTATGAGAGCTTTGAAGTTCTTACTTTGATCTTGTGCGCGAGAGAGTAGTTTCGTCTGTCTTCACGTTGAGTCAGCATCCCTATTTATAGTGAAATTGCATCCACTATCCGTTAGAGAGATAGAGGGTACGTATACTCCACTTTCCTTTAGTTGAATAGCCATGCAGCTTTTTGCAGGTGAACAGTATTTTTTGGCTTGTCTTCTTCCTGGAAGAGGAAAACCTTAGATTTTGCAAATTTCCATCTTGGATTATAGCGTAGACAGTAGTTGTGTACTGTTCCGGCGATTTCCGTTGACTTATAGCAATCTTCCACGCGTCTTCTAATTTCCTGCGCCGCATTTAAGAATTGTGTCTTAGCTGCAGAATTTCAAAATTTGAAATTCATAGGCTTTGAACATTTGGCCGCTTTTAATGGAGCTTCTTTGTGAGCGCTTCATCAGTTGAAGATTCTGAAGAACTTTCGCTTTTGCTGATGTAGCTTTCTCGGATAATTGATATGCACATTTGTTCTGCTTGAAGTTGCTTTTTGGTTGTCGTCGCTTTCCACTTTGTGAATAGTGGTTGCTTCTAGACAATTAGCTTCTAGCAAACTTGAGAGTATTCACTTTTGCTTCTGAATCGCTTGACCTATATAAAAAGAAAAAAGAATGCTTGGGCTTGCCTTGAACTTACACTAGTATTTTGTAGCTCCTTAATATGTGAGCACTTCTAAGTGTGTAAGGCAATATTTGACTTCATAAAAAATAATAAGGGAAATATGAAATAATTAGGGACGCATGAAAGGATTTTGGAATCCAATCAAAACAAATATAAATTTTAATAAAAAAAAAGAATTTGCTTCACCCTTCATACAAATATCCTAACAATTTTCCCCTTTTTGATGATGCCAAAACCCAGATGAAAAATGAATAAAACTAAGGAAAATTAAACACTATTCTATATTAACCTACAAGCGATAGTAGGCAGAAAGCGAAGCCAAGAATTTGCTTTTCCACTTGGACTTTTGGTCTTCAAGTCTCTTTCGTCTCCTTCTTGTCTTTCTTTCTCCAAACTTCTTCACCCCGATGCCCTTCCATTCCATCTTATTTGGAATGATGAAAAGGTATCTTCACGGGATGGTCAGAAGATTTCTTTGTCATCGTCGCTTAGCAACGATTCTCTCCTCTGCTTCTCTCTTGCCTTTCCTAGGAAGATAAACTTATTTCATTTATCTTCCCTCCTTTGGCTTTATCAAAGTCAACATGAATTTGAAACTCACCATCAAGGATTAAGGCAACACATGTTTTCATACTCAGTAGATGAACAGAGTGTCAGAGAGCACCTTAGAGATATTCATGTGTGAAGATCTTCGAGTGGTTTTGTCCAATATTATGGAAGATCTTCACTTTCTGCCCCCTCCCCTCGGGGTGAGCAAAAATACATGAATCGAACGAAAGGCAAGCGAAAGCTAGTTGTTGTGCTATGGAGTGATCGAGAATGACTTGCTGAAATATGTCAAAGATGACACGTCAGCCCTGAAGTCATGACGATGTAGAATTTTCCTAAAGCGATACTCATATGACGTAACACTAGGTTTTTGACGTGCTTTCCCCACACACCTTGAATCTTTCATGTTTGTCATAAGAGTGGAGCATTTTAGTAGCTCTAACTCGCTTCTCTAGGCCAATCTTCGGTTCTTTGAAAGCTGAGAATGGTAAATCAAGAGCGATTGCCCTTGAATTCTCTGAATGTGAGAGTATTTCCTTTCTACTCTTCCATAAACTGTTCTGAACCGAGTTTAAGTGTGCTTCATTCTGAAATACGCATGGGATTTGAAGGGACTTGGTAGAGAACATATTGAAGAAATGTTTTCTAAGAGAATTTTCTAAGTTAAAGTGTAAGAAAAGAAAATTCTTACGAGACTTTGTAGAGGAGAAGGTTGAAGTTGTGCACTCCCCTTGTGGCTTGATCTCCTCTTTATATAGAGGCTGAATGCATATAGGTTACGCCTTTGACTCAAGATCCATTCCATCATTCTTGGGATATGGCCTATAAATGTAGCGGTTAACTAGGAATTGATGGCCCTTCCATTTCAGATTTGACTGTTCAATATCCATTGATCACTAAGGTTTGGCCATGTGTACTGCACAACTATTTTCCTCCTTCTCCGTTTTAGCTGTACTTGTTGTGGTATTAGTGCCGCTTTAGAAAGCTAAATTCAAAGCATGCAAGGTTGACATCTAGCCTGTATTATCAAAGCGTTTACCCTGCCTTGACTGGGCTCTAAACCTTTATATTTTCAGAGCGTTTTGAAAGATGGCTTTCAAATCGTCTTTATAGTCGCAATGCATCTAAATTGCATTGATTTAGACTTAGACTTTTAGAGCATTTCTTAAAACGATCCTATGTGATGTTTGCTTTTGATTTTTGCTCTATATTGAGTCTTGGTCAAAGAGATCAAGTATGGAACGAGTAATGGTTATCTCATATATGATTTTCAATTTATACAGAGATAAGCATTAACAAGAAAAAAAAGAAACACCCAAGAAAATAAGCTCCTTAAAATCTTGATGGTGACTCATCGTAAGCGTTGTATACCAGTTCTCTTACTTCCCTGAACAATTCAGCACTTGGAGTATCTGTGTACTTCTTTATCTTGCAATACTTCATCACTTCCTTCTCGATAAACTTGAGATCCTTGATGTTCGTGCCTATCTTGGTGAGAATTGAAAGATTAGCTCATGGAGGTGGAACGATTAGGAATCCTTTAGACTTGGCTACTTCCCAAATTTTGTTCCAGAGTGTGCTATGATATTGTTGCATATATGCCATGAAGGCTTTCATCTCGAACTCCATCTTCCATACATTCCAGAAGTAATGCCACTTAATGAATTCTTCCTTCGCTTTCTCCCATTCCGGGTCCACTGCATCTTCTTTTAGAATCTCCTCCACTTGTTTGGCATGAGATTTCCGTCTTCTTATTTGTCTGATCTCATTCGCTTCCCTTTTCAACACTCCGGGAAATCCTTCATTAAATGCCGCTTTTACTTTGGCTTCTGGGAAAAGATCTTCAACGATTCCCCTTAGAGTGGCTTTTATAGCGTCGTTCTTCATCTGCACTACATCTAACGCTCTGTTTTCATTCCTCATTGTGGCTATCGTCTTGATTTGAGCTCTGTACTTCAGCCACATATTTTCATCTTTTGTTGAGGGAGCATACAGTTGGTAAAGCGCGAAATGCTCATTCTTCCAACGCTCTTCATACTCGGGATGCACTTCATCGTACACTTTTAACTGTTCCTTCCTCAACTCCTTTTCTGTTTCACTTATGTTCTTTTCTTTTTCCTTTCTTACTCGGCTTTTCTTTGCTCCAGGTTGGTGAGGACCAACATCATGCAGTTGAAGTGATTTCTCTTTTTCCAAAATAATAGTTTCAGCACTTTTTGGTGCAACGACAATAGACTTCAACTTCTTCGACCTACTATCTCTTCTTGCTTATTCACTCAGCTCTTCTGGCTTGCGTTTCAACCCAGCACTTTCCCCATTGTTGGCCTCACCAATAGTTGAAAGAGGTAAAGTCGTGTGGGAAGCAGTAGACACTTGTGTCCTCAGTTGAGCGATTGGAGTGAGAACGCTGTCATCTTGAGGTGGAATAGGTAAATTGATCATTGCATCTGTGACTAATCCAATGCTTTCACGAATCAGACTTTGCACAAGCGGCTTGAACTCGACAGCTTGCTTGACCCTTTCTTCAAACATTTTCTCTTGTTTGTCAAAGGCTAAGCTGATGTTGGTGTAGGCTTCTTGGCTGTTGGCAAAAGCTGTTTTGGCAGTGTTAGCTTCAGCACGCAGGCCTTCCACTTCAGCTTCGAGTTCAGTAATTCTCTTGGTTGAGGTGTTCTCCTCCAGTACTTTCTTGTCATACTTCAACGTGTTAAGCTCAGCTGCAAGAGAGCCACTTCGCTTTTGTGCATCTTCAAGCTCTTTTTCAAGTGATTCCTGTCACTTCTTTCTATCTGTAATGTCTGCCTCAAGCATTTTCACTTTCTCTTTTAGAGAATCCGCTTCATCTCCATACTTCTTAGCTAAATCTTCGAGTCCTGCTGCAGCTTTCAAATGCTCTTCTTTTTCCTTGAGCTTTGCACGAACATGCTGCAGTTCTATATCTTTATTGGAGATGATGATTTCCTTATTGGCAGCAGCTTGAATGACATCTTGTTTCGCTTTGACTTCGGGTTTCAGCTGCTTCTTCGTTTCAGCTAAGTTCGCTTCAAGTTGAGTAATTTTTGCATTTTGCTCTTGCAAACTCTTCTCATTTTCTTCAAACGCTTCAGTCTTTGCCAGAAGCAGTGTTTGAATTTCTTTGTTTTCTTGCTGGACTACAAACAGTTCCTTTACAAGTCTCTCCAAATTCTTTGAAGACTGCTCTTGTTCTTTCAGATATGTCTGTGTGAGCATCATGTCTTCAATGATGGAAGATAGTTTCCTTTCTCTTGTTTCATGGTCGAAGCAAATTGGGTTCTCCGTGGTGGTAAATATCTTTCCAACTCCTTGGTAGATCTGTTCTGCCCATTATAACTCCGTGAATTTTGGTTGGGATGGCTCAGCACTATCTCCTTCTGTCAAAGTGATTGTCAGAACCTCTTTTGTTGCTTCTTCATTGCTCGCCTTCTCCACCAATTCACTTCTGGTGGATAACACCACTTCATCAACTCTTTTCCACACTTCTTCAATATTGATTAAGTCACTAAAGTATCTGACTTTGAACTGTTGAAGATATTCGGCTTCCATTACTTCTAGAGCATTCTCCCCATGGATTGTTCTAGCTTTGAAGACCTTATGATATTCAGATCCGCGAATATACACATAGGCTAGAAAGTATGATGCTGCTTCTATCATTCTTTCATTGACCTCTTTTCCTTCATATCGCTTTAGGACTGCATCCGTCGCCTCTTGTTGAGAGGCTTGAAGGATCAGCTTTGCTAACTCCTCTTCACTTTTTTCTTCATTAGCAAAATCCAGAATCAAGTCTGATTCTTCTTCATTGAATTCTTCTTCAATTGGACTCAGATCCTTGAAAATATTACCTTCAACCATTGAGGTAGATGAAGATTCGCCTTGACGCAATGCTTGACACAATTCTTCATCATCGCTTTCAGTTTCCTCATCATCTTCGATAACGATGGATTCAAAAGTGGGAATAGACTCTTCATCATTGCTTCTTTTCCTTTGTCTATAATGATGTTTGACTGGGGAGCAGTCGTTACAGTTAGCAAGACATCATGTGATATTTTCTATACCACATCATCGAGTTTTGTGGTATCAATCTCTACTTCTTCTGGAGTGGTGGATTTTGACTCCTTTCTCGCTTAACTCTCGTCAGTCTGAATTTGTCTTTGTTCCTCCGATTCCAAGGGCTCTTTTACTTGGCCTTCTTTTGCCTCTTTATCAAGAGTTGAATCTATCAATTATTCAGCTGAAGCAACAATCTGCGGGTCATCTCCTTCTGCTTCTTCAGCTCGATGTTCCCCCTTAGATTATGCTTTATCCTCTTTCTCGCTTTCAGGTACATTGAACAACTGTCGCTTTGCTGGTTGGCTTGAAGCGATTTTAGCTTGATTTTGCTCCTCTCTTGTTTGTTTGTACTTTGATTTTCTGGTTTCCACTTATGCTTCCCCGTCAGCAGCCTCTTCAACTGCTGGTTGTTATACAATCTCCCCTTCTAGCAGTAGTGGTTCCAGTGGAGCACATTCGGTCTTATCCACTTGCTTCTTGTACAACGGGGTGCTTTTCACTTCCATTTCTTTCTGCTTGTCGAGATTATTGTGGCTCTTTTCAACAATGTATGAGACCAAGCGGGCGAAGTGAATCTTTTTCTTTGGAACTTTGAAAGAGATTTTAGAGACTGGAGTCACTGCTTGGACGCATCATATAGTTGATCCATCATAAATTGATACCAGTTGAAGTGCTTTCTCTTTCCTACCTTATGGGTGAGGGCAGCAAGAGCTCTTAACTTGGGCTATGTTACTGTGGAAATATTTCCTTGATGGCTCATCAAGACCTTTGTCACCAAATCATACAACTCCTTGTATGGTGAGGCAAGAGCGCTGGTCAACTTCACCGTTTCCATTTTCTCCTTGCCATCCGTGTTTGTTTTGGTGATAAACTTCACCTGTCATTCATTGGAATATCTTCGGAATTCTACAAGATAGAAGTTATGTTCTACTTCTTCCACCTTCTTACCGGAGTCACGGAGATTCAACTTCTCCACAAAGAATTTTCTTACATCGATTTCTGCAAGATACCTTCTGTGTGTTTTAGCGTCAACACATGTTACCTTGGTCGTTCCCTTCTTAACATCAAAGTGCCCGAGAAATTCCACCACTGCAACTGGGTAGATGTTCTCTGGTACTGTGTTGAGTAGGGCATCTAGTCCGGCCCTTGAAATTGCATGACCAATGAATCCACTATTTTGAATGTGTTCAGGAGTGTATCTGTGCTCTTGGTGCATATATCATGGGATTTCGTTGGAGATTATGCTCATAGTCGTCTCCTCCGTTCCTTCTTTCACCCTTTCATCTGCATCTGCAGTTCTCTCCATTGATCTTTCGGCTCATTCGGCGAATCTGACGGTGGTTTTGGTTATCGCCATTTCTAGGGTTAGGGATTTGGGAATTTTTCTGGACTGTGATAAGATAGGACGGAATTCGGGAATTTAGTTTGGATTTTCATAAGTATGGAAAGTTTTGTTTTGGTGAATAATGAGAGATAGAGGTTTATATATATTGCAGTTCAAAAAGTGAGGGAAACAACCTGTGCTGTTGGATCTGGAATCGTCTTTTCAGATTCGACGGCTAAGATTGAAGTGAGATCGTGGGTTGGTTGAGAAGTCAATCTAATGGTCACAGATGGAGTAGTTTAGCGTGAAGGGTTAGGATTGGGGTAGTTTTTGGCGGTTCAAGTACGCGAGTGTAACTGACTTTCGCGAGTGGATTGGTTCATGTACCCTACACTATAGTCGCATTAAATGCTGAAGATCTCACACTGAGTGTGAATCTTCATGATAAGACTAAATAAATTTAAAGCGATATTTTGAAAGCACTTTTACATTTTATAACAACGTATTTCTTGAAAGTGAATCACTCAAGTTCCCTCTTACAAGGTGCTGGGAAAAAGCGATTTGCTTTTAAGATATATAAAATGTGCTTGGCTTTTATGCTTCAGAATGTAATCACAAACGATTAATTCAGCAAGCACTTGTGCCATTTTAGTTTATGTTTTCAATGAATTAGATGAAGTTCCCTATCAGAATCATCATCTTAATCCATTTACTTGATATTTAAGACATGAAAGAAAGACTTACTGGTCAGTCAAACATCGTAGTTGACTGATACCACATTGATGAGCGGAACTCTGGGCACGCTTCAAAGCGTTTCTGATGAGCGAAGCTTTGACTTATGTTGATAGCCCACCGTTCGAGTCTTTCACAACTTCTCCGCTTCAAGTTAAAAATGCTTTTAGAGAAAGAGAGCACGTTTTTAACTTCACTTTCTCCACGGTTGGAGCATCCGCCACGAGAAAAGATAGAGACATGATTACTTATGAGATACAAGAGTAGTTCTTCTCATATATTCATAATCATGAAATGTTCAAGAGACTACAAAATCCACGAGGGATCCGATTGGGGCGTTGAGTTTCCTCAACCTTTACTAGGGCAAGTCGTCTCATATATCCAAGATGTGTCATGTTCGTGAGTTGATCCACCACTTGTAAGTAGGAGACCTCATAGTTAATCACGAGCGAGAGAGAAAATAGACTAAACGTCTATATAGCGAGATCTTCTACAGATGGACATGTTAGACAGATCAAGGGAGCTAGTTGTTGTTTAAAAGACAATAGGTTTTACATGGGATTGAGCTCCAACTCCCGTAATTAAGTGTATGGCACCTAACTTGATGGAGGTAAGTGTAGCCAGCCACTTACAGAAGATAGCAAGAACACATGCTAACGGTGTACAAGCAAAAACACTCACTTGTAGGTGGCAAGTATAAACTACAAACTGAGACTTATCCTAGTGCCCACTTGTAGACTCTAGACTTAGAATGAAGATCGGTTCCCCCTTAATCAAATATCCCACAATCTCCTGCCAGGATACTGAGAAAGAAACGTTCTTCATTGAGGACTTACCTTACCTTTCAACCTTATTCCACCTTTTCTTCTCCCGGATCAAATAAACTTAATTCCATGCATAATTGAGTGAACCTTGCATGAGTAAGAGGTTTAGTGAGAATATCAGCCCTTTGATCTTCAGTAGGTATTTTCAATACTGTTGGGATATTGGACCAACAAATACCTTGATATCCTTCTTTTCCACATGATCCTGTATGAAGTGATGTTGGATTTTGACATGCTTACATCTTGAGTGGAGCACGGGATGTTCAGTGATGGCAATTGTGCTTGTGTTGTCACAGTAGATAGGAATTTCTGATGCTTCAATCTTGTAATCTCGAAGTTGGTATTTAAGCCACAATATCTGTGAACAGCAACTACCAGCTGCTATATATTCAACTTCTGTTGTAGAGGTTGCAACGCTTGTTTGCTTCTTAGAAAACCAAGAAACAAGCTTATTTCCCAAGAATTGACACGTCCCGGTGGTGGATTTTCTGTCTACTCTGCTTCCACCAAAGTCAGCATCTGAATAACCACTAAGTGTGAGATCATCATCGGCTGGATACCACAGACCTAAGTTGATGGTCCCTTTGAGGTATCGTAAGATATGCTTTGCCACTTCTAGGTGACTTTGCTTTGGATTAAGCGAGCACAGACTCCTACAGCAAAAGTGATATCTGGTCTGCTTGCTGTGAGATAGAGAAGTGATCCAATTAATGCTCGATATTCTGTTGCATTAACTGGCTTGCCTTCAACGTCTGGATTGATCTTCCAATTTGTGTTCATTGGAATCTTGGTTGATTTAGCATTTTGAATACCAAACTTAATCAGTATTTCTCAAGTGTATACTTCGCTTGATTGATGAAGATACCGTCGCTTTTCTGCTTAACTTGTAATCTAAGAAAATAAGACATCTTCCCCATCATCGACATTTTATATTGTCGCTTCATGAGATCTGCAAATCTTTCACCAAGCGTGGTGTTGGGAGATCCAAAAATGATATCATCCACGTAGATCTGAACCCATAACATGTCTTCACCTTCATTGATGGTGAAGAGAGTTCTATCTACTCTCCCCTTTTTAAATCCGCTGTCGATGACGAATTGTGAGAATGTATCATACCAAGCATGAGGTGCTTGTTTAAGACCGTAGATGGCTTTATTCAAGCGATACACTTTATCTCCCTTCACAAATCCTGGGGGTTGCTCAACATACACTTCATCTTTCAACCATCATTTAAGAAAAATGCTCTTTACATCCATTTGATATACAGTGAACTTTTTGGATGCAGCATAAGCGAGAAACATGCGTATCCCTTCAAGGTGAGCAACTGGAGCGAAAATCTCTTCATAGTTAATTCCCTCTGCTTGACAATATCCTTTTGCGACCAAGCACGCCTTGTTGCGAACCACATTATGGTTTCCATCAGTCTTATTATTGAAAACCCATTTGGTACCAATCACTTTTTGGTGATTTGGACGATCTATAATGTACCAAACATTATTTCTTTCAAATTCGTTGAGCTCTTCTTGCATTGCTTTTATCTAGTGATATCTTCCATTGCTTTTTCTACCGTGGTTCGTTCGGTGTTTGATAGGAAACAACTGAATAAACAGCTTTCTCTGTGGTGTAGCATACCACGTGTCTTTACTCCTTGATTTGGATCACCAATAACTTGAGTTGTATCATGGTATCATAACCACAATTTCTTTCGATTCCTTTCTTCTTTGTTTTCCTCTTCTGATTGGTTTCCACTTCCACTTTTGTCAACATTCTCTAGAGATGATGGAACCTTTTCACAATTCTTATCTTGTGAAGTTTGAGGATCATTTGTTGAAGAGCTTGGATTTGACCCTTCTTGAAGCGTTTCGCTTGGATCATGTTCCATTCTTTCCTCTATATCTTCAAGTTCTACCGTGCTTGGTGACTCAATATCCATGGTTGAGTGAGTCACTTCTTCATACATTTCATTTACCTGTTCCTACACTTTCTTGAAAGAAATTTCATCAAAAACACAACATGAGGTATTTTTTCCACCATAAGGGTTTGGTTGTTGTAGACGCGGAAAGCTTTGCTTACTGCAGAATATCCTAAGAATATTCCAGAGTCAGCTTTGCTATCAAATGCTCTCAACATTACCTTACCATTATTGTGAATGAAACATCGACAACCAAAGATGTAAAATAAGATATATCTGGTATATTCCCTGTCTATATTTCATATGGGGTCTTTTGGTGTCTTGTGTTGATGGTAGTATGATTTTGAACATAGCAAGCGGTATAAATTGCTTCTGCCCAAAATCGCTTTGGTAATTCTGCATCGGCAAGCATCGAGTGTGCCGCTTCCTTGATAGTACAATTTCTTCACTCAGCTACTCCATTCTATTGTGGAGTACGGGCTGCTGATGTTTGACGCTTTATGCCTTGCTCCGTACAGTACGCTTCTATAACTAAATTAAAGAATTTTGTTCCTTGATCGGAGCGTATTTTGATCACTGTTTGACTCTCTTCATTTGTAAGTTGCTTTAACAACTTTGGAAGTTTCTGAAGCGTGTCCTTTTTCCTGAAAAGAAAAACTACCCAAGTGAAGCCAGAGGCACCGTGCAGACGGCTAAAACACTGACACTTTTATTCGTGTAGATTAACACTTTTCTTTATAAAGATTGACACTTTTAAAAATTGACATTTTATTCGTAAAATAATTATGTTAAAGATTGACACTTTTATTCGTATAGATTAATACTTTTCTGTATAAAAATTGACACTTTGACCCGGCCACACTGTGTGACCGACCTCACCCAAGTTTTTGTCTTGATATTTTCACTATAGTATATGGCCCCTCACTCTTTAATGGATCACATACTCTCTTTAAAACTTTATCAACTATATATCAACATTTTTATTAAAAATTATGTCACAAAGACTCTATCGAACTCTTTATGGACTAAGGAAGTATAGGCTAACAAAATTATAATATTAAGCACAGCTCAACTGGTAAGACGCTTCCCTTCCAACTAAAAGTTAGGGGTTTAAGTCACCTCGGGTGTGTGTATAAGTGTCTTGTGTTTGTCAAATTAAAAAAAAAAAAAAAAAAGCAATAAATAATCCTTCCTTAAAAGAGAGAGTGGTAGGAAAAAAAATGGCACTTAATTATTAAAAAGAGCTTAATTACAATTATGCCAATTGCATGTGTGTAAGTAAAAAGTAAAGTACAAGATCAAAACAAAGAGCATTTCTCTCTTTGCACCCCCACCAAAATCAAAACAAATTAATAAAAAAAGAAAAACCCATTTCCCATTCCCACCCTAATGATAGCATCGTATATATTATTTTAAAAAAAAAAAAAAAAACCCTATTTATAGAAAGCATGGGAAAAGTCAACCTAGCTCATGGAGAAGGAACCTCTCTTCACCTCTCTCACTGGATATTTATCGTAACAAATGTCTCAAATTGTTTTTTTTTTTTGTACTTTTTTTTAATCATCTACAAACAAAGATCATTTGATGGGGGAGAGAAATATCCTGTTCTTGACCTCACAAAAAGAGATTCTGCTCTGATCTGATCACCATTTTTCTGAGAATCACAGACCGTCAGATTCTGCATCAGGCGAGCTGAGAGGGAAGCACGTGTCTTCTCCACCCGTGTTCCATAGGAAATGGGCGTAGTTGCCCGCGTAGTACGAGTTGCTCGGATCTGCAGCTATGGCTTCCAAGTAAGTCTCCTCGGCTGCCCATAGATCGTTCCTTACCACCCAAAGGAAGTTTGCATATTTGTTCAGCGCTTCTGCATCCTTAGGTTCCACCTTCGTTGCTCTCTTGAAGTAATTCTCAGCCCTATTTCAACAAGATTTCATCAGATTCTTGAACATATCAATGATTGGATAAGGGCTATCATAGAATCAATGGCAGAATGAACTGTAAGAACTTAAAACATCTCATCGCAACATATTTTTGAGATTCTTGAATCTTTCCACAATGATTGAAACAAGGCTATGATCATAGAATCAATGGCAGAACGCAAAAGCAATATAATTGCAACAAAATGTTATCACAGCATATTTTCCACATTCTAGATAATTCACATAATAATTGAAGGGCTATCGCAGAATCAAAGGAAGAAAATGTATAAGGGAGAGCTATCAAGGGGCCGACCACGGGTGGCCACGCTTGTTTGGCAGCATCTACGTTTATGAGAATCAAGACTATAGCTTTAATGTTAGATTTTTCAAACCTGAAGTCAAGACAACAAAGCACAGCTAGAAGTAAATTGCCAAAATTTCGATGATATTTTTCATTTCAGTGGGCTCTAAGTTGTGCCCACATGCTGTCTAGTGTTCATATCATCCTTTTCGCTCAAAAGAAAGATACAAACTGCACCACACATATTGCTATCGTCCTACAAATCTCTCGACCCGTTTTTTGGACAACTACTCCACATAAAAATCACACAAACTACAAAATACGTTCTTAAATTAGCCATGTCCAAGCACACAACACCACTCACTAATTATAGATATGCAAGGCATCCAATGATAATATCCCAAGCACATTATTTTCTTCTTTTCTTGAGCAAATTTCAGGATAATATTCTAATCAAACATATTCTTAATGGTAGAAAACGAGAAATGTTTACGTTCGAACATAAGGTCACGAGAAATTATACCTGTCGAGATCCTTCACCACGAGGTAGAGGAACTGAGCATAATTTGCTAGCAGAAGTGGATTGTTGGGCTCTTGAGTCAGTTCTATTTGATATAGTAGCTCCATCCTAAAATATTCGTGATGATAATCTTCTTCGATCTTTGCTTCAACTGGAGAAACGAATCTTTTCATTGTCTCTTGATCCAAAGCCCCATCTCTCGATTGCATCTTGGCAGCCTCTTCCACAATCGAACCCCATAGAGCTTCTTCCCCTTCCTTTGAAGCTTCCCTCGAGACAGACTCCTCTCCACTATTCCTAGACGGATTCAAAATCGAGGACACACTCTCCGAACCAATAGTACTGTAATAATTCGACTCCTCAAATCTCCCATCTCCATCAGTTCCACTAGCAACAGACTTAAATTTCCCACCACCACCGTTGTTCCCTCCAACGGAAGCTGTCTTCCCACTCGAGGAAGACAGCTTCAGCGTCTTAACAATTGATGAATCAAACTTCTTTCGAGAAAACTCTCATCAACCACCTTTGAAACTTCCTCCGTGGTGGCTGCATAAGATTGCAACGGTGGCGAAGCTGCTATAGCACTCGACATCGAATAGACACTATAGTTTGCTAACAGTATCATCACATACACCATCAAAGTCGGAGTTTTCGAGAAAACTTTCTGAAACAACCATACGAAAGATGCGTGCATTTCCCTCTGCACATTCTCCACAATCCCTTGCATATCCTCATAGAAGAGAACAGACCTCATTTGTAAGGTATAGCTATGGAGTTCTCTGATTATAAACACCATTGAAGAAAAAGCTTTCTTCACCGAGCAATAAGCCGATTCCCCCGCCTCCACAATCCCTTCTTGCCACTGCTTCTTCTTCTTGATTATTCTGAGTGAGAATGGAATATCAACACAATTAGCCCTCCTCTCAATATTCGCCGGAATTATCTCGTCTCTGTCCCGAAAATCGGGCAGTTCTAAACAATCAAACGCCCTCGAATTCTCCAAGAATTTCGCTTCACCATTTGCTCCTGCACCTGCACCGGAGTTATCCAATCTATTCTCGAGAATTTCGTCCATTTTCGTAGTCACATCATCGTCATCCTCGCTCAGCTGAAACCTGAGAGCCATTTCTTGAATGTGCTTCGAGAATTCTTCATCGGAGAAGGAATAGAGGCTAGCAGACAACGCCTTTCGGATAATCCGAACACGAGTCTTCTTATTACCGCAAGATCGAGACTTGTAGAGAGTGCACGGCGGGTTCGCACCCAAGAACAAGCCTGACTTCTCCACGAACCGGCAGAGGACAGATCCGTCGCCCGCGGTGAAGCTCCGCCGCCGCGACGACGGCGAGGAGATGGCAGAGGCTAGTGTCTGGGAGCAAGACGGCGGCGATTGGGGAACTGAAGGTTGAGACCAGTGCAGTGAAGCTGGAGCTACTTTCAATCCCATAATTCTACGTTTTGGCGAAAACGAAAAGTTGGCCGAAAATTGGAGTCCAGAAAAGGCAGAATCAAATTTCGTCCACACTTAAAAAACTTTATGCAAAAGTTCTTGTGGATTCGGATCAGGGAAAAGGCAGAAACCCCTCAACTAACTTAATCTCAACTCAACATAAATTCCTGCGAGAATTACAAAAATAAACAAAACCCATCAATTGAAGTTAAAGCACATGCTAATAAACAAGAATTTATTTATAAAAATTAAAAAAAAAAAAAAAGAAAAGGAAAAGCTTCTTTTCACACATCCATTAAAATCGGATCGAGGCACCGCATTCCGATTATGAATCTAGACTGGCACACAAATCAAATACACGATGCTCGCAAATCTAAGATTTATTACGAAAACGCAGAACGTTTCAAAAGGGTTAAGAGATTACCGGAAAAATGACTCCGGGGTGATAGTAGGCGGCGCCACCAGCCTTTAAAGCGAAGTACGAGCACCGTAGATTTACTTATCGGGAATGAGGAGAAGGGGGTGTGAGGACTTTGAATATATACTCCGAAAAAAAATAAAAATTGAAAAAACAAACAAAAAAACACGCTAAGAAAAAAATCTTGGCACAGTCCAAGAAAGGTAGTCGAAGTCTGTGTGAGACCACGCTCACTAGTATCGGACCGTATATTTGTACAAAATACTGCTTCTTCGCGGTAGGGTCCGTACTTGTTCTGCTTTTATTTTCCCTTGATTTTTTATTAATTACTAGTATTTTGTTTTTTCAGGAATTTATTGCTTCTGCGGTGTGAGATCTTATTGCAAGGCGAAATTTCTTTTCTTTAATATTTTTCGAGTTGTCCTAATAAAATAAAAAGGAGTATTACTATTACTTATTACAGGAGTCGGTGTCGGAGTCACGTGCGAGTTCGTGGGCGGAAAGATGAGATTGAGTTGAGTCCGACGCGGCTGAGTTCACGGGCCCTTTTAGAACCGCTCTAAGCAAATAGGTATGTGCCATGTGTTAATGCCCACCATCCGCCATTAATGGAGCTCGCTGTTTCTGTGTGTGTGTGCGTTTTTTTGGACCGTCAATTCATGCCCCAACAACTAATTAAACGTGAAATGAAATGAAATATTTTTAGTACTACATTGGTGAATTTTACTTGAAGCATTGTTTTTTTCCCATATATAAGTAAAATTCATAGGATTTTGTAATTTTATCCTTTTTAAACAGTGATTTGTATTTATACCAATTGAAAGATAGGAGTAAGTTTATTTATTTACTTCTTTCATGCCTTTATCTGGATTTGGTAATGTTTATATGAAATTTTATATTTCCAAATACCTTTAAATGTGTTATATTTTATTATCAAAACGGTTTCAGGACAGTATCATCATTTTTGAGGTGTTCGCAAAATAAGGTATCCACTTTAATAATTTTCTAATTACTCGATACTAATTACTTAACAAGTTTATATATCATGGGTTTCAAAAAAAAAAAAAAAACAACAAGTTTATATAGTATCATTGTTTTATCAGATACTTTCTCTGTCTCAGAGATATTGACTCATTTCATTATTTTATACCTTACATATTAATAAGAAATGACTCAATATCTCTGAGCCAGGGGAAGTAACTTTTATTCGTTCTGTTTCTATATATCAATAATTTGAAACGTATAAATATCATTTCAATAAAAAAAAATCGACACAAAAGAAATATCCCACGATAACTATGGATGAATTACCTAATCATAGTCAAATTAAATAAAAACATGTCACAATAGTCTGGTCACCATCAATTTTACAATCATATTCCAAATTGAAGATAAAATAAAATAAAATTATGATTGGCTTCTCCAACGGCAAATTCTCCTCCGTTGTTTTCCTACCCCCATGTAACATGTTCACAGTTGGTTACAACTAGTCGCATATAAGGCGCTACCCAATTTGTCCCCTTTTTTTATTTATTTATATTCCCGTTAAATTCATGCTATAATATGTGATTCGACTAAATTGTATTTTTACGTCGTAATCATAATTTCTGATAACTAAAGTACAAAATGCTACAACAAACTTGATTTAAGGCAGTCATATCTGATCATCATAAATTTTAATCTCAGAACGCATTTTATTAAATCCTATCAGAATTCTTTTTATTTTTTATTATTATTTTATTTTTTATCATACCTTAAATAAGAATTGGATCTAATAAAGAAACTCAATAAGTACATAACTATTAACTTCTACATCAACTCATTTAAGTGTTCCCATTTATCATCAAATATATGTCATATCAAAAAGATTTATGTAAAACATAGTCTAATATATCATTTTTTTTAAAACAATGAATATAAAGTTTAAAGGTTGCATCATGTAAGATTCGAACGTGAGATTTTCAATCTTAACTATTAACCTATTACTGCTAAACCATTAAAATTTATCCCAATTATCATTACGAATTGTTTTTTTTTTTTTTTTTTTTTTTTTTAATTTCTTATGTGATGATTCGAGATAAATAATTAGAATTGTTCGCTTTTCTTGATTTGTGAAGCCGAAAAGTACATTTTTCAGATATACATTTTTATTTTATTTTATTTTATGTTGCTAATAGTGAGGGAAGGTTAAAAGCATAGACATTGACCAACTTTAAATGACAAATGATCTAACGTCGCATAATTAAGTGGTGATGAGCTGTATAACATGTGAATGATAAATAAATAAATATAATATAAAATAGCACATATTAGTCCAGCACGCTGATGATCTCTAAATTATTAACGGGTAGACTTAATGCTCATACTTCCTCACACACTGGTACTGAATTATAGTACGCTAATCATCTCCAAGTTATCAAAGAGTTGAGTTTAGCGCCACAAACCTCAGTGCATCATATCTTCACTTACTGATAAGTCAGTGCGCACTGTAAGAGGCAGAGTTGAGATGAAATCAAAAAATTATTATAAGACAACACACACATATATTCACCTCCTCTAACATTGTAAAGATCATCACCTCACGAGGGACCAACGGTTAACAAAATTAATTTGTAGAAGAATATCGATGTCTAAAAAAATATAAACAAAGATTAAATCATTCTAAACTAAAACTCTCTGAAATATAATCACAAAGTATGCCAAAAAAAAAAAAAAAAAACAAAACAAAACAAAAAAAACAAGAAAAAAGAAAAGAAAAAGGACGATCATTGTATGGCAACAAAAATAAAAGAGACAAAAAAATATGATAAAAAGCTTCACGTTGTGAATCTTCTTTCGACCATAAGCTTTGAGCATTTTCATATTTTAGTGTTCTATTGCGTCTATTGTTGAATTAGTAGTGATTACGTGCGTTGCACGTATAATCTCTCATTTACCTTATTCTCTTAAACGAAAGCATAATATATTTTGAATGCTAACAAAATCTGTAATAGTATAATATTCTTAACTTCAACAAAATATTTGTAATTATATATCTTTAGACAATGTAGGTCCCGATAAATAGATATTGGTGTATGGGGGGGGAGGGAATACACCAATTAGCCAACAGTTTTGACTTTTCAAAACAATTTGATCTTACTGAGTCGTCACTTCAGTTTATCAGAGCAGTTTAGTTTTTCCAGCTCAAACAGTGAACTGCTGAGCTTGCAAAACTAACCTGCGTGCAGAAGTTTGGTGGAAAGGTTGGCTAACAGTTTTTCAAAACAGTTTTAAAAAAGACTTCAGTTCAGCAACAGTTTATGCAAGACAGGTTGCAGTGGTGCAGGTTGTGAGCATGCAAACTGTGTAAATAAAGTAAAAATAAATATCGAGAGAAACACGAGGAGTTTTTATCGTGGTTCGGAGTAAATAGCTCCTACGTCCACGCCAGATCCCGTCGAATCTGTAATCCCTTATGTAATATCCCGAATATTCCTAGCAAATATATAGTATAATTCAAGTAAGTCTTGCTAGTAAATAATTAGTCTATTAATATTAAGAATAATGTCTCATGTGTATATCATAAGTATAGCCTATATGTTTTAGCTTTAAGGAATTTTCTTACCATTATGCTTGAATTATTATTATTATTATTATTATTATTATTATTATTATTATTATTATGTGTGTATCGTGTATATATATATATACTATTAAATTAGAAAATATCTATGTGTATATATTACATATATTTTTCATGATTATATATAGATATATATACATATAGACGTGCATGTATTTATGATCTACATTATTTATTAATATTTTATTAATATGAGATATATATACATGGAAGTACACATATACTTTAATATATAGACATAATAACACATATTAAAGGTTTCTATTGCTATATCTATATGTATACGAGTAGATAAGTATATAGAGATATGAAATTGCATGCTGGCTACTTTATCAATAATATGTCTATGTATCTAAAGTAGTTTACGTATTAGTTTATACGGATGCATGTATATGAGTAGGAGGTGCTATCTATATGTGCGTGGAGCTATCATTATAGTAGGAGGTGTAACTTAATAGCTTTGCACAGTAATAGGTCTAGGTTGATGACTACTCTATGCTATATATGACTAAGCTAAGCTATATAGCATGAATGAGCAACTAGATTTTTTCTATAAATACCTAGCCGAGCTCTCATTATTTTCATATTCCAGGCTTCAACTATATTCATCCTTTGTCTATTACTCTAGAGGAATAACATCGATCCCATTTTAGAAAATAAGTTTCAAATGAGTAGTTGTTTCTTCAGGATCTATAGAAGAGAGATTATAGTTCATCAACTATTTCTCAGATTTGCTTCAAGTTACAGGTGGGTAAAATGTTTTGGCATTGTTTTTAATGCTGTTTAAATTTATGTTAAAATGCAATTATCATAAAAATGTTTTGTGTGTATGTTTCAAGAAATGACTCTATGGATCGATCGAGATTCATCGTTAGTATTATATATACTAACTTTGAATTGTGCGCACCCCGGTTACATACGATGCCTTGATCACGTCGTATGCTAACTAATGGCGAATTCCTTGAGTTTCGACTCGGGTTTTCTGCAAGTACTAGGATTATTTAGGGTTACGGCCCTGAACCCGGTCTAGATGAACCAAAGGTGATTTGTAGCCTTGGTTGAGTCCAAGAACGAACATCACACACCTGAAAATGATATTTGTATTTTCAAGAGTTGTTTTCTGCAAGCCTCTTGATATACTATGTATGGATAAATTGCCAGTTTTCAAAATGCTTGCCAAAGGGGCATGACCACTAAGTACATCAAGTACTTAGCCCAAAATTCTTCAAATGTTTCAGGTCCGGAAGCCGGTGATGCGCAGCAAGGCTGAGGCAGAGGGTTGTTGCAAGGCTTTATTAAGCTTCCGCTATGTTATTTTGCTCATAACTCTGATAACAAGACTACTAGTTTGGTAATAATAAATAAGTCGAGGGCGTCATCTTCCAACCCTCTAGTTATATAATATGGTTTCTTTGTTTCCTAAACTTATTTCTCTCTTCCTATTTTACTTATTATTGGATGAGAGTGCCGTATATCAGTTCCTTTTGGAAGCTCGAATTCCCACTCAATTATGGTTATCCCATTTTTCGAAGTGGATGTCGACTCCTCTAGTTTACTGAAAACCGGTTTACCCATCTTTTACTTTATGCAAGGTGGAGAGTGTCATGCAATGGTTCCACTTGGACGCTCGATTTCCTACTCACTCTTGGTAATTCCAATGTGTCGTAGTAGACGGTTGACTCACTTGGCAACTTGACGCTGGTTTACCCCACCATTTTCTTTATAGTCTCATTTTACGTTTTAAGATACTCATAAAATGGTCATAAATTAATATTATCCCCTTTCTTCCCGCTTCTTTAATCTAACCCCCGTCACACCCCGGTTCACAGGAATCGGGGCGTGACAAGGTGGTATCAGAGCGGAAAACTCTGAGACCTTAGTCTATGTCTAGTCTAGAATATTAATTCTAGCTATGTTAGTTAAGCAACAATCACCCTCAGCTTGCCATCATCTGCTCCAGCTAAGGTACATTTAATTATGCATATTATATGAAACCAGTTGCATGAAACTGCATGTTTATGATTTGTCAAGCATTTTCTAAGGAATGATTGTGTTTTACGAAACACCAGATATGATGAAACTCCCTGAGTTTCCATGACTTGATTTTTCAAGTATTATGAAAGTATGTGGAACTTTGTTCCTAGAAAATGAGAAAGCATGTTTAGTCATGTATATGATTCAAATGTATTTGAATATTGTGTTATTTTATCAGTAGCACCAGTATAACTCTGAAGGTACAATTCTTTAGTTAAAGTTGATGATCTATGATATGGTCACTAGGAAAATAAGAATCCTATTTGGCCTAGTAAACAAGAACCCTTAAAGAAGACTAAATAGACTTGCTTAAACCCAGAAAGTGCTATTTTTAAGTTAAGCATTTATTTAGAAGTTTATTATGATTTGATTTTAGATATTCAATTAGAATATCCTTGCAGTATGAGGCCACCATTTGATCAAATGTTACAGGGGTGGAGAGAGAGAAGAAACATTGAGAAATTTCATACAGATTCTCTCACATAGTGATAGCACCAATACCAATACAGCAAATAGAAGTGTCAATTGGTAATAACATATCATCCGACGAGGATGAACTCGAGTAGATAAACCTCGATCAAGAATGGGAACAATTAATGAGGATTATAGATATGGCAAATCTAGAGGATCAGGGCACTATTGAGTCGAGTTGCTCAACCTATTTCCCTAATGAGAGAGATCATATTAGAAAGTGGCCTAGGATGGCGTATGGGCCCACGGTCGCAAAGGTTAAGATTTGTTGAGGAGGTGATATAGATGTAGAAGAACATAACGAGGAAGAAACACCACCAACTGATTCATAGGGAGTGCTCGGAGACAATGACTAGTGTGACGTTATTATAAGTAGATATGTTGTTAATTGTATGGTTCCAAGGATGATCCTTATATAGAACCCATGATCCCTAGAGAAAGTATTAGAAACTAGAATCTCAAGATTGGAGATTTATCTTTTAAGACAAATCTATTATTATTGACACAATAGGGTTCGATATCATCGTAGGAATAGATAAGTTAGAAAGAAATGATGCAAAGATAAACTGTAAGGAAAGTGAGGTTGTTTTCCAAATAAAGAACGGTGATGTGATTGGCTCCCGATATTAGGAAACGGAAAATAAAATACCGATACTATCGACCATGAAGATTGCTAGGATGGTAATTAAGAAAACAAAATTGTTGTAGACTATGGAGGAGATTATGAGGAATTTTTGCCTCTAGTTGAATTTGATTAAAATAATAGCTAGCTTTCAAGCTAGAATTGGAATGCCACCTTATGAGCCTCTTTATGGTCGCAAGTGCAGGTTGCCACTTTATTTAGATAAAGAGGGTGAGTGTAAATTGTTAGGCCCAGAACTAGTACAACAGATGATTGAAAAAGTTGATCTCATCAGACATAGAATAAAAAAGCCTAAGATAGACAATAATCTTAGGCTGACAAACGCGTATCGGAATTAGAGTTTAGAATAGGGGATCGTGTTTTTCTCAAAGTTTCTCCTACCAAGGAAATTATACATCTCGGCAAGCGGGGTAAACTTCGCCCTAGCTATATAGGACCCTTTGAGATTCCCGATAGAATATGCCATGTAGCACATGAGTTGGCTTATCGCCCAGTATTAGAGACGAGCATAATGTCTTCCATATCTCACAACTTAGAAATATGTGTTTGACCCAAAGCGCGTAATTAATTATGATGAAGTGGTCTTAGCCCAAAACCTAAGCTGTGATGAAAACAAGTTCAGATTCTTGACTGAAAGGTCCAAGTGTTAAGAAATAAGCAAATACCTCTAGTAAAAGTCCTATGGAATCACAATTGGCAAGAGAAGTAGCCACACGGGAACTAGAAGATAAGATTACAAAAGAATTAGTATCCTGAACTACAGTATCCAGGTATGCAAATTTCGAGGACGAAATTTTTATAAGGAGGGAGGGATGTAATATCTCGAATATTCCTAGCAAATATATAGTATAATTCAAGTAAGTCTTTGCTAGTAAATAATTAGTCTATTAATATTAAGAATAATGTCTATGTGTATAATCATAAGTATAGCCTATATGTTTTAGCTTTAAGGAATTTTCTTACCATTATGCTTGGATTATTATTATTATTATTATTATTATTATTATTATTATTATTATTATTATTATTATTATTATTATTGTATTATTATTATTATTATTATTATAATTATTATTATTATTATTATGTTGTATCGTGTATATATATATATACTATTAAATTAGAAAATATCTATGTGTATATATTACATATATTTTTCATGATTATATATAGATATAATATACATATAGCCGTGCATGTATTTATGATCACATTATTTATTAATATTTTATTAATATGAGATATATATACATGGAAGTACACATATACTTAATATATAGACATAATAACACATATAAAGGTTTCTATTGCTATATCTATATGTATACGAGTAGATAAGTATATAGAGATATGAAATTGCATGCTGGCTACTTTATCAATAATATGTCTATGTATCTAAAGTAGTTTACGTATTAGTTTATACGGATGCATGTATATGAGTAGTAAAAGATATCTTACATTATATATATATATATATATATATATATATATATATATATATATATAAAAGTCGATAACTATATGTGCGTGGAGCTATCATTATAGTAGGAGGTGTAACTTAATAGCTTTGCACAGTAATAGTCTAGGTTGATGACTACTCTATGCTATATATGACTAAGCTAAGCTATATAGCATGAATGAGCAACTAGATTTTTTCTATAAATACCTAGCCGAGCTCTCATTATTTTCATATTCCAGGCTTCAACTATATTCATCCTTTGTCTATTACTCTAGAGGAATAACATCATCCCATTTTAGAAAATAAGTTTCAATGAGTAGTTGTTTCTTCAGGATCTATAGAAGAGAGATTATAGTTCATCAACTATTTCTCAGATTTGCTTCAAGTTACAGGTGGGTAAAATGTTTTGGCATTATTTTTAATGTTGTTTAAATTTATGTTAAATGCAATTATCCATAAAAATGTTTTGTGTGTATGTTCCAAGAATGACTCTATGGATCGATCGAGATTCATTGTTAGTATGAGATATACTAACTTTGAATTGTGCGCACCCCGGTTACATATGATTGCCTTGATCACGTCGTATGCTACTAATGGCGATTCCTTGAGTTCGACTCGGGTTTTCTGCAAGTACTAGGATTATTTAGGGTTACGGCCCTGAACCCGGTCTAGAGGAACCAAAGGTGATTTGTAGCCTTGGTTGAGTCCAAGAACGAACATCACACACCTGAAAATGATATTTGTATTTTCAAGAGTTGTTTTCTGCAAGCCTCTTGATATACTATGTATGGATAAATTGCCAGTTTTTCAAAATGCTTGCCAAAGGGGCATGACCACTAAGTACATCAAGTACTTAGCCCAAAATTCTTCAAATGTTTTCA
>CM038114.1:25769077-25888175 GCA_001642375.2 Mentha longifolia
AAAGGCCGACCAATGGTGACATCACCTCGCCACCGTCGGTCTTTCCGGCCAATATTCCGGCCGATTGGTTAGTCCAAATTTTTCTTTTTTTTTCTTAGCACTTTAGTATTTCAATAATCGAAATTCTATGCATGAAAATATTTTTAGGGATTTATCATGAGAATTAATTGAGTATTTTTTTGGAGTCATAATTATTAAAATGATTAACTTTGAAATTAGGATGAATTTGTAATGTGTTGAAGTACTTGAAGTCGTATGCATAATGTATGTACAAAAGAAAAAATTTGGACTAGCCAACCGGCCGGAACATTGGTCGGAAAATGCCAACCTTTGGTGACATCACCTCGCCACCGGTCGGCTGTTCCAGCCAATATTCCGGCCGGTTGGCTAGTCCAAAGTTTTTTTTTCTTAGCACTTTATTATTTCAATAATTGAACTTCTATGGGTTGAAATGTGTTTACGGATTTATATTTATTGATTATTATTTTTTCCGTCCTAATTATTGAGATGATGAGCTTTATCTTAAAATTATTTTATTTAATTGTCGATGGATTCTAACCAAATTATTTATTTGATTGCAGATGGATTTCGTCTACCTTAAAGTGAAATACGGGGGCTACTAGGTTGGATGTATTTATGAAGGTGGCTGGGAGATAGATATGCCATTAGATGGCATGTCCATTTACAACTTGAGATACCGGATATCCCAATATTGCAACTTGACAAGCTCCGATTTTGATATTTTCTATTTGAAGACGAGGGAGAACAGACGGATTGTCAAATCACGTTTGACAAGAGACGAACAAGTAGTTGAGCTATGCACTATTGATCCAAGTCCGAGAGAGTACGTGTGTTCGAACAACGCATCATCTTCACATGCAGGGGCGTCATCTTCGTATGTCCCTACACACGATCAATCACATCCGTACGGGGGATCATCCGAGACTTACCATCAGGACAACAATTGGTACGCCGATCTAGAAGAGCTCGGGAGGGTTGTCGCTTCCCAAAACTGGTTGGACGGCGTATATCTGGGAGAGAGCAACTTTGTAGGGATTTCATATCATCACGAATCAAATGTTCAAGAGAATACGATTCCCAACCTCAATGAGACTGTCATGGTTGACCATGCACATACAAATGAGCGTCCCCCAATTGATGACGACGACGAAGATGGTTACATCCCGAACTATGATGATGAGACCACAGAGAGTGAGGGGCAGTCCAATTTATACCTTGATGGTAGGCAGATGAACAGGGCCTTATTTGCAGAGTGGACCGCCTGGATACACGAGAAAGGCGGGATGCAAAAATTATTGGGGATGATATACCCAGATTTGCAGGGGGTGAAGCGGAGATCGATAACGACACCGATCATATGAGTAATTGGCTTGTTCCGATAGTCCCCACCCGGCCGAGTGATTCAGCAGTGTAAGCAGGAGAAAATTTTTGGTGTAGGCAACCGGCCATTCCGGCCGCCGGAAAAGGCCAACCAGTGATTTCTGATGACGTCATCGGTTGGCCTTTTCCGGCGGCCGGAATGGCCGGTTGCCTACACCAATTTTTTTTTCCTTTTTTAACGTACCAATATTCTTCGAGGTATTATTTCGATCGAGATCCCCATTTCATTTTCCGGCAAGACTTTGTGTTCCTCATCACCGTAGATTATGTATTCTCCCAACATCACTTCGACAAAATTGGGTTTTTTTTTCACTTTGTTGCCGCACAAGTGGAGAAGTAATGAGGGAAAGAAGAGGGAGTGGACGTCGACGGTGTGCGTGTTGTGAGGTGAGGTGTGGTGTAGGGGACGCCGGGTTCCCTTGTGTGAGTTGAGTGAGTTGTGGGTTTGTAGTATTCGGGTTTTCTCTTCTCCTTTTATCTTTTTTGTTTTTTTGTTGTTTTCTATTTTTTTTATTTTCTATTAATTGTAAAGAATCCGATTTTGTTTCTTTTGTTTGTACTACCTATATCCCATATATTTAGATCAATTTACTTTATGCACGTATTTCTATCGAAATTTAGTACGAGTTTTAAAATATAATTTTGTAGTATTATTTTTTTTACGGGATACTATGACACTCATAGTATCCCGTAAAAAAACGATACTACAAAATTATATTTTAAAACTCGTATTAGGTTTCGGTGGAAATACGTGCATAAAGCAAAGTGATCTAAATATATGAGATGTAGGTAGTATAAGGATTTGAATTCTTGTTTTTTTTCGAATTCCTCCCTTCACGGGCGGGGTTTGTGTTTTGTTTTTTTTTTTTTCTTGTATAATTTTCTTTGTTTTTGTTGGAGTAATTCACGGGCGCCCGGTTGAGGAGAGGAGCTTGGACAGAATTATTGCATGCATGAATTTATTATCGGCCCACTGCTGCACAACATCTCGCCAAAATCAAGAGAAGTGGACCCCTAAAATACATTAAAATATAAAAGTGGGCAATTTTAGCATGTAATGTATTTATTGAGGGTATTTTTTACATCTACTTTTTATAAATGTGTAAGAGATCCGGAGCTCTCTTAATTTAATTCAATCCAAAGTGCCCCACTTACTTCTCCATGTGAAGTGCTGAGATTGACTAGATTTGAAAAATAGTCGACGACTCGGTTCCAAGTGCCATCCAATAGCCATTACCCATGTGGCAAAGGTTGATTGGTCCCCATAATTTTGATAAAATTCGTATCATCACAATGTTACGGATAAATATATTTTTATTAAAAAAAATCACACTACCAAAATTTATGTTTTTAAATTCTCTATATATGGACACCAATATTATTATAGTTTGAATAATAAAAAGAAAATCTCTTTTTTCTCACATTTTTTAATATTAGTTGGTAGTTTATTTGGAGATTATACTAATTTACGATCCTTATAAATGTTGATCCAAAATCACGAAGTTCTTAAATACGATTTAATTGAGCTTATAAGGCAAAAATTCGGCACTAATAATTAACTATGTAATTTGCTTCTAATAATTGTAATTTTGTATTTCAAGCAAATATTTGTAATTTGATTTGTTTGCTATAATTCATATAGGGGTGGGTCGGTGTCACGGCCCGACTTAAAATGAAGATGATTAAGCCAGAAAAACCGTGACTATAGAAAATATAAATAAAATAAAATAATATTCTTAATAACCTGTCAATAATTAATCATTAAATCCTGACCATAAGACAACTACACCAGCATATCCTTGATTATATGAAAATAATCAATAACTCGTATACAAGAATATTCCAAGACTGAATCGAGGATAAGCAAAATATAGACAACTTTTGAACAATAATTTAAAAGTCGTCAAGAACTAGCACCCTTTTTATACATTGGTAAAACGAGTTAACTTCCATTAACATGGATAACATCCTCGGAGTTCAGGTGAACACAACAACTGAATATACACGACTTCAAGACTTCGAAACATCAACCTCAGAATGTTGCAGCGGAATTTATCAAAAAGGGGTTACATGTATGCAGACACATAACCCTAGAACTCGAACTATTTACATTATTATATGTACAAGAGAGTATTATTTCACATCACAACAAAAGCTCCGCTCAGCACATTCCCGTCTTCATCCTAGCTTTGCCTGCACATTTTAGAAATAACATGCAGGGCTGAGTACATACTAAGTACTCAGTGAACACATCCCAAAACAGTGAAAGTTGCTTCTTAGAGCTATAGATTAAACTTGCCTCGATAAGCATGTCACGAGTGATCTACTTTAAATAACACAAGGCATGCTAAAATACTTTTTAGTTTCCTCATCATCAACATTAAAGAAAGACTGCAGTCATTTATTATGTATGAATAACATCTACAACATCATATAGCGTGTTGAGAAGTAGGCCTCCTTCTCAAACACATTGACTGGCCGACCGAAGGGACGGCTCACAGTCACCTCAGTGTACACATATCATGCTAATCGCATGACCGAATTCGTCTTCCATCAAGTAGATGATCATACAAAACTCAAATTATGGCAAGTTAATCATTTTCTTAAAATATCATGCTTCATATACGTATGCATATAGCATCGTCATTTAGTTAGAAAGTCCACCTGACTTCGTCTAGCTTCCACTTATTACCTTCTCTGCCTTAATTATTCCCAAGCTTCGGATTACTGCTCGTTCCTTCATTAAAAATAATAATTTAACTATGAGTAATAAGAAACAGAGAAGTAATTGGAAATAACTTTATATACTTAGTTTATCTCCTTATCTTATTCTCTAATTTTTTCCAATAATCTTAACTTATATCCCTATCCAAAAATATTCATCCTATAAGAGAGTTTAATTCATCTCTTTCATCTTTCATTGTAACTAAAAAGAAATAAAGTTGCAGCCTCAACTCATCCTACTCGAATAGGCGTATATCTTCCCATAGAACATGTATTGTTATTATTCATCAAGTTCATTTAACTCATCAGAACTTAGGAAAAATCTCTATAACTTATATCTAATAGTTGAACTCATTTACATGCTCACTTCTCATACTCGGTCATTGGAACTCAACTACGATCAAACTCTAAAAATCGTAGAAAATAGAAAAGTTTACAAACCTTGTCTATTCTAATTCAAATAATTTCAGATAAGCTTAAGGTATGCTAGGAAATAATTTCCAAGCTTCAATATGAATATAACACTCTTAAGGATTTAAAAACCTCAACTACTTCAACCTGTTATTTTCGTTTTTGTCATAAGGTAGCTCCAAAAATCTCCCAAAAACTCATTTTAAGCATCACACAATATCAGTTTCACATCCCCCTTCTCACTTTTAAGAAATAAAATCATAATAAAAAATTCCCCAATTTCGTCAAGAACACTAATTCCAAAAATCGTGAAATTGATCTCTAAAAAAATTCTCACAAATTAAACCCGTGCTTCTAACAATCATAGAAACACACAATCAAACTCAACTTATCAAAATATCATCAAAATCGAAAATCCCCAAATTTTATCCTCAATAAATTCGAATTTCAATAATGAAAATAAGAGGTGTTTCTTTTGATTCAATCCTCACTAACCATCTTGGAGTAGATTCTTAATCAATAATATTACGAATTCAAATCCCCATATCATCCTAGAAAAATCGAATCCCTGTATACCCAACTAAGTTCTTATTCTCTCTACTTCCTTCAATTACTAATTAAACAAAATAACTTTACCTTAAATAGAAATTTTGACTTACTTTATCTAGAAAGCTTCCAAAAACAAGGATGGAGATGTATATATGGCTGTATGCGTGCGTAAAAAAAAAAAAAAAGAAAGAAGGAGAGGAGATGAGAAAGTGACGGTAATAGAAGGAAAAGAAAAAAACAAAGAAAAGAAAGAAAAAGGAGGCCCGGCTCACCCCTGATCTCCCCCTTTTTTTTATTTCTTATTTCTTTCTTTTTGTTTCTTTATCTCTTTCTTTACTTATTAATGTATCTTGAAACTTAGATATAAACTTAACTAAATATTCAATTTCTAATTCCTCATCAAAAATAAATAAATAACTTCTCATCTCACACATCTCTAGACTTCAAAATTAGAAGATTTAACATTCTAAATCTTAATAGTCAAGAATTAAACGGGAAAATATTACGTGTTAAAAATAATTCGTAATAATTTCCGTCTTCCTCCTTATCTCAATATTTTCTCTTATTAAAAAGTATTATATATTATTATTAGTATAATAATAATATTATTATTAGTATAATAATATCTAATAATGATTAATTAAGCTAACTAAAATACGGGATATTACAGTCGGTGTAGAATACCTTCATTTTTTTTATCATACCTTATACTTTACCTTAAATTGCTGTATGCTAAATTCCATAGATTTACTTTACCGTAACTTTCGGTATACCTTAAGTTGGTATTCCTTAATTTCAGTATGGATGCCGGTAATACCACAGTATACCTTATAATATTATAATATATACCACAGTGATTAAATGTCAATATTGTTTACATCTTATCGATTAATATCCGGACAATGAGTACTCCCTCTGTCTCACACTACATGGTAAATCTGTATTAATGTGTTATCTAAAGTGAAACGAATGGAGTAATTATTTTACACTCACATATATTCAAACAATGTGCAATCTAGAGTGAGACGGAGGGAGTAGTTTAAAAGTTAACAAGAAAATATAAAATTTTACATCTAATCAATCAAACTCCAACCATTCTCAAACAAATAACTGAACGTATATAGTCATATCTATAAAATATTTGAAAAGACAAACCACAATTTTATAGTACGGTATGCAACGGTATACATCGGTATTTAAAAATTGATATTTTTACCTTACCATAATTTTACGGTACGGTATGATATCTTACTGAAATTTTTGGTATACCTTAATTAGAGTAATTTTGATAATTTTTCGATACGGTATGAGTGGTATGCTGGTTTTTCGGTATTTTTCCTTAGCCCTAACTTCGTATTATATTTCTTGTAACATTTACTCCCTCTATCCGACTTCAATACTCTTGTTTCCTAAGGGTGCCCCCAATCATATACCCCAATACCCACCAATTTTTAATACTGACAATCTTAAATAATAAACTCAACTTTTAACTATTATATGGGCCCCACTACATATAAACAACTAAATATATATCTATATATGCAATTCAACTAGTTTTTATAAATTTACATATAATATAAAATTTAATAAAAAATTACGACTTAAAAAATTATATATTGTAATAAAATTAATATTTCATCAGGAAAACTAAAATTACATAAATCAAACCATGGGTAATTAAATTGACTAGACTTACAATATCTATTAAGAGAAATGATCTCCTACCCACCGTGGGCTCGCTTAATATGCCCACGGCTGACGTGACACTGCCACATTAATAATTTTTCCTTTTGGGGTTTAGCTTTTTTTGTTAAGGTTTAGTTTTTTTTGATAGAGTTTATTTTTATAAGATATACTAATTAATTTTTTCCTTAAATATAATGTCGTCACCTCATCCGTGGGCATATTAAGCATGCCCACGGTGGGTAGGGGAGCATTACTCTATCTATTAATGTGTTTGTAAGTATCGTTTTTAAGAAAACATCTCATTAGTGAGAAGTCTCAGGTTTAATTTTTAATGCCGGCTAAACAGTTATTTTTAAAAAGGCAGTTTCAAAACTAATTAATTAACTATTAACTATTGTCATAATAAAATATCGACATCAATTAATGTTAACACATGTGGACAGTTTTACATTTACACCCATTACCGAAAAGCATGCAGAACATTTCATGACATTCCAATATTCAAAACCGCACACCATCTCAGCTAATAATTAAATAATTAATTTTAATAAGGTATTTTAAATAAGTTGTTATTTTCTTGAGCAGTTTTCGTGAAGTGCTGCATGTTTGAAATTGAAACCACGTTCCAACATTTGTTAGTTTTAAAACCAACATCCACGAACACACGAACATAACAATCGTTTGAGTAAATAATTTCAGAACTAAGTTCGTTCAAAACATAAAATCCTAAGAAGAAGAAGAAGAAGAAGAAGGATATTCAACTCAGAACCGAAAGCAACAACAACAAAAAAAAGAACCGAAAGCAACAAAACTGAGCAGCAGAATACCTTTTGATTTTTCAATTTTGATATTTCTTATGCAAAGTGGAGCACGCCATGTCTCTCCAATATCAAAATCGTGAAAACAAGTGGCCCATCTAAAATCAACACCAGTCATGTCCTAGAATCCTGGCCGAAATTATCCATTTTCGAAAATTGAAGAAGGTGAAAGTTGGGGCTAGCGTAAGAGAAAAGAGTCGGCAGGCCGGCCAAGATGGAAGAGAAAATTTATGTATCGGAATCCAATCTCTCGATTCGTTGGAGAAGGATATACGGCAAGCAGATCACGCAAAAGAAACATGATAAGCGTGAGGATGAGGAAGAAGAACGGCGCCGACATGAGGAGATTTTTCTTTCTTCTTGCTAAATTTTTCTTTTACGATTTAAAATTTCATGCTTCCCGAATTATTTTTGGATAAACGAACTCGAAACTGCATGTGATGTGTTTGGGCCTTGCTATGATTTTGATTTTGATTTTGATTGTTGGGATTTAACCAAAAATTATTTAAATGATTCGTTTTCTTTCCATATTTTAAGATTTTTGAGGTTTTGGTTTTTATTCAAATTCTTATTTCGTTTCATGATATAATTGTAAATCAATTACTAAATTGATAGAGCTATTTTATTATTATTATTTTTTGTGGTAATGGTAGAAAATAGTCACTTAACTTAAGAAAAACAAAAAAATAGCCACTAACTTATAAAGATATAAAAAGTAGCCACCTTGACATTTTTACCCTTAATACTTAATACTTGTAAGAAGAAAAAAAGTCTTGAGATCGATCGATCCTGAGATGGGATCGATCAATCCTTAGTGTGTTCGGAGCGAATGGGCTCGATCGATCTCATGTGACGGGATCGATCGAGCCTTAGTGTGTTGGGGTCAAGGGCTCGATCGATCCTTAGTGTGTTGGGCTCAAGGGCTCGATCGATCTTTAGTGCATTGGGCTCGATCGATCCCATGTGTTAGGATCGATCGATCTCATTAAGGGTATTTTTGTCTTATCAAGTAAAAGTGGCTATTTTTTTATATATTTTTAAGTTAGTGGCTAGTTTTTTTCATCCACTATCTTAGATGACTATTTTACATTTTGTCCCCTTTTTTTTTTAGCCATCATGATGTTTTTATTTTATTTATAGTTGAAGCAAATACTATATGATGTAATAACCACCTACGATCGCACACATATAAACTAGACTATATACTATACTATGTATACATGGAAAAATCAGTTTTTGTATTGCGATTTCATGATAATATCTTATTTTAGATTGTAATTTTATACTTTTGTATCATTTTATTTACTATATGATGGTTGGTTAAATTAGAAATATACTCAACATGTTAGTAATGTTTTTGTTAAAAAAATAAATAAATAAAATAGAATGCTTGCCGTGCATCGCACGGGGTGGCATACTAGTAATATATAAAAACAAAATGATTTTGACAGTTACTTTTTCCCGGCAAGATTAGAAGTTTTCGATCTTCCTCTTTTTTCTCCACTATCCCCCACTCTCTCACATTCTTCTTCCTTCTTGGTCATTATAATTTATTCAAAGAAAATATGGCCCTAGGCTTGTCAATGGGTGGGTATACCTGGACCCGGACCGTTCAAAAAGCTACGGTTCTGGGTCTAGACCCACCGGTTACACTAAGGACCCGAACCCAGACCCGACCTAAAAATTATAATTTGAACGGGTCCGGGTCGGGTAATTATCCATGGGTAATTAGGAACCATGGGTAATTTAGGACCCGGAAATTATAATGACGCACCCATCTTCTCTTTCGACCTTCCAATCTCAATCTCCATCGCTCTGTTATGGCTGATGCAAGGTATCAGGAAGGTGGAATGTTGGTGGAGAAAGGGGATTGCGACAAGAATTGGGAAGAAAGATAAGGAACAATTCGATTAAGGTCAACAAAAAGTGGGAAGAGATCTTAGCCGCACACGTGTCGCTATCGTAGCAAAGGATGAATAACTAGTTGTAGATTTAAATCGTGTTTATTTCTTCTAGCGTTTTGTGCTAGCTTGTTTTCCAAGTTTGGATTTGTTGGGTTATTTAGCTGTACTGAGTGGGGAAAAAGAATCAATCAATATATTATACGTTCCGCTGCGGATTCGGAGCACCACGTTAATTCATATGCTTATGTGGCATCACTTACTGTCTCCATTCTTATTTATCTAAAATCTACATATTTATACGTATTAATTATTATTTATACATATTAATATTAATATTAATTAATTATTTCATATGCTTACGTGGCATCACTTACGGCCTCCATTCTTATTTATCTAAAATCTACATATTTATACGTATTAATTATTATTTATACATATTAATATTAATATTAATTAATTATTACTATAATTTTTTGAATTTAAAAATTTAATTATGAGGATTGGAGGATTCGAACTCATGATATCTTACATGATAGGCTATGTCTAATACCACTACACCACAGATAATTTATTTTTATTTAATCCTAATATAATATAGAAATATAAGATATGTACAAATTTTCATTAATATATGGAGATATATTATAATATATGGTATATATTGATTAAATTATTAATTAATAGGCAAAATTATAAGAATTTAGAAAAATAAATATATATTCAAAACAAATTTTAAGTGTTTATTCATAATTTAATTAATTTATTCGAAACATTTGTCGCAATATATGACATATCTCAAGTTTTTGAATTTAATTTAATTATTCTAAATATTATTTAATAATTGGACGTTATTAAATAATTGGATTATTATTATTCAAGTTTGTGGATTATTATTCTAGATATCTCAAGTTCGTGAATTTAATAATTGGACGTTATTAAGTGTATATTTTTAAAAATATACATTCAAGATATGTATAAATATTTTTAATTTTTTAGTCAATTATGTGCACATCATATACAAATTTCTGGCAATTTTGATGCTAGAATCAAACTCTAAACTAAGCATCACTATTTTGGAGAGGGAAGTGAAAAGTAATGGTACGGGAAGAGAATACCATATATATATAAGATGGAGATTAAAATCAATTTTGAGGTGACCCCCGTCAGCCAATAAATTTTTGAAATTCTTTTAGTATGTGTTGATAGCTATAATTGTCAAATTTTTGTAACAAAAGTGCATATTTTTAATTTAATACATTTTATAATAAATTAGACATAAAACGAGAATAGTTTCAAAATTTCTTATTGATCGGGCAGAGCTTCATGCTATTTTCGATATTAATAATTATAAGCAGAGTACAATAACTCGATAAATATTGGAGTACAACATTTTAAAATATTTTTCTTTCTTTTTTTAACAAATTATCATAATACTACCATTTTAATAAATATACAATAATATAATACCCGTCGAATTTCGACGGGATACAAACTAGTTATTATGGAATGAACTTAATTTTCTCCCTCTCGTTCTCTCTCTCTCCTTCCTACTTCTCTGCAAATTATTTACAGTACTCTTACAATTAAATTATCCCATATCTTAGCTCAATACACCAAAATTACATATAATTTTGAATTTTGTGCAGAAATACTCCCTCGTTGATCGATAATTGGCAAATTAGGATGCCGATATATATATATATATATATAGGTGAGAGATCATGTACAAAAGCAATAATTGGTAAGAAATAAGAAGTGATCTACACCCTCTATTTAATAAGATTTATGGTTCACAATCATTATGGATTTAAATATAGACAAGCGTTTTTTGTTTGAAAAAAGGATAAAACGGTAAATGAATGTTGGATGTAACCGTAGCTTCCTCAAATTCCTCAAATCAAGGATATTTATTTGTCTATTTAAGGTATATCTTTTATCTAAATAAATTAACATATTTTATTGAGGGATGTGCAGCGTATTAAATAACATATTGCTTCATGAATTGTTTTGTTGTAATTTTATATAAAATATTGATTTATGTTGTTTATGTATTTTCGTTTAGTTACAATAATAATGGATTTCTGTAATTTTATATTTTCTCCCCAAGTTTGCTAATATTTAATGCATTGTATAAACATCTTAATGAAATAGTTGATTTTTTTAAAGAATTATTTCATTGCATATCAATAGTCAAAAAGCAACTAGAATGATGCATTATGAAAAATAATGTCAATAAGGTGATAATTAACATAATGCATTATAAAATATTGTATTGTGCATTATGTAAAAACTACGCGCTTATGAATCATAATAATTCACTCAAATAACATACTTTGTTCATTTGCATTGTTCATATGATTATAATGCATGATTCATATCCATATAATGCATCATTAATTATATCTAATTATAATTTTATATTATCTTCTTTTGTAATGCATTACTAAATGCATTGCAAAATTCGAAATGATGCATTACAATGCTATGATAATGCATTATCATAATATTTTTTTATAATCTAATATAAATAATATTAAATTATGCATTATACTAGTACATATCCTAATGCATTAATATTTATATGAAGATGATACTGTATTATTACAATTTTTTTTTTTATATTTAATGCATTATCCATTGTGGAGTAATGCATTAAAATGCAAAAACCAGATGCATGATAAAAATATGTTTTTTGGAAAAATTTAAAGGTCGCAAATGCAGTATTTTTTTCCCCTAACTTTGGCAATTTGCATTTCAATTTCTTTTAATCATGATATCGGCTGAATAAAAGATAACTTATAAATATTTTTTGTTATTTGTTGTCGCAACAGAAAAAGATGCATTACGATATTATAAGCAGTGCATTCTAATATAACATTTATATTTCCATTTAGTTTAATACCACTTCACACAAAATCGTGGACATTTACGTGAGAAGATGTGATTAATTTGGATTGTTTCCTTTTCAAATCCCACGTTTGTAGCTATATGTGGATGGAAAGATTTTTAGTTTTACAAGTTTACCCTCTCTCTAGTTAGAAGTCAACACTCATATTAAATTTCCTAATTTGTCGGCTTATATTTCTCTTAAATCCTAGCCATCCATTGTGGTAAAATCAAAGGACCATAATATTTCTTATTTCTCACACTAAGGTGTCTTTTTACATGAACTCACCCATATATATATATATATATTCTACATAAATTTATTCTCCAATAAAAATTGATAATTAATTTTGTACAATATATAAATTCATGACCTCGTTAAATATATGAATATGAAAAACAATATAGCCTAGCTCAAGTCCGGACTTAATACATACTCCCTCCCATTTTTTTAATAGTCATTCTAGCATATTGCACACTTATTAATAAATTGTTTTTTCCCCCCTAAATTAACCTTATTTAATGAAGATTTATTTTGTGGAAAATCACACAAATTACTTTCTCCAATAATTCTATTCAACTTCTTCTTCAAAAAATAAGAGAATACAAAATAAATGTGAGTAATAAATAAGGGCACTCTTGGTATAATTTATCAAAATGACAATTAAATTATAAATAATTAAAAAGCTAGAATGGCGATTAAAAAAATAGGAGGGAGTACTAGGAAGCACAAATATATACTACTAGTTGAATTAATTTATAAGAAAAGAAAAAAGTAGAAGGACTCAATTAATACTATTAGTCTAATACAATTGTTAATACCCACAACAAAACAAAACAAAACACAAAAAAAAAAAAAAAAAAAAATTGGGCCGGGTCGGACCCGCTGCACGTATAGATCTGACCGGGTGGGACCCGGATTGAGCGGGTATTGAGCGGGTCTGGGCCGGGTCCGGGTATTACCTACCCATTGATAAGCCTACATGGCCCCATCAAATATTCACCTCATAATCACTACGGCGGCCTACCACCTCCATAGCCGCCGATTCATTTACTGCGAAGACACCGTTTGCTATAACTATCCGTCCAACTGCACCGCCACGCTGACACAAGGGCGCAAATCTACAGCAAAGATGTAATCTTCCTTTCCTGGCAAAAAAAAATCTGCCCTCCATCAGTGATGGTATGTGTCTCTCTCTGATGCGCCTATTTCTAGAATATCTCTTCAATTAGAAGCCATAAGATTTCAATTTCCTATATAAATTTTCAATTTTCATTTGTCGATGTAATTTCCTATTTAAATTTGTAAGCCTTGATGTTCTGATCTTTGTGATTTCGCATCGCCTCTTTTCAGTATGGGTTGCTTTTCTTGCTTTAATTTTCATGTGGCCCAGTGATTAGCTATTTAGCTAGGTGGCTTTTTGCTTTTTCTGAAATTTGATTATTTTAGCATTGCGAGTTTTCGGTGGGGTTTTCTTCGAATCCCTCTTTGTAGGGTTTTTGACAGAGGAGAAATGGTGTAGCAAGATCTGTGTTTTTCCATGGACCCTCTACTTTTTTTTCTGCTATTTAAAGTTAGAGCTCATCTCTTTGCTGAGTGATAATGTTTGATTGTGATTTGCGAAAATAAAGGTACTTTTGTGGAATACCTACAGTTTTTATAGATAAACTCTGTCTCTCTTACTGCAATTTCATGCTGATCTAAAATTATTATTAGTTCCTCAATAAGCAAAGTGAAAAGGTTGCATTTTAGGTAAAGATAGAGTAAAGTAAGGATGATGTTTGTTCCATTTTGTGTTTATTTTGCTAATCTGCATCAGGGTTCAAGTCCTTCTATCTTGATTCGGAATTTCAGATTAGTATGATTTTTGTTGGATATGATCTAGACTCCAAGCAAAGAAGATACCATTTGAGTTTCTTCCATGATTTAAACATGCTAAGATTGATAGAGGTTAAATTCTTGCGCCATCTCTTTTTTCTCTTAAACTATTTCTGGAGAATATCGCTAGGAAGAATGTTTCAAATGTGTAGACTATTGTTAATCTCTATCTATTTGGCAAACATGTGAAATAAACTTATTTATGAAAAAAGTCATTTATCTCATTATCTTAATACTCTGTTTGTGGCAGCAAAACATATGATTACAGATTCATCTACACCTTTTCACACTTGCCTAAAGATCTTGACTAGCATGAAAATACAAGTCCAACTTTGGATAAATGTACCAACTTTAGTTGTTATTAGAATGCTTTGTCTTGATGATCTATTTTTTTTTACTTCACAGTAACAGAGTACGTTTTTATTCTGTAGCTTTTGCAATTACAGGCCAAGATTTTAACTAGAAAATAGAGGTGCCTTTGAGTTTGTAACTCCTTCCAGTTTAACCGGCATACAGTCTGTTGAGTTTGGTGCTTTTCTTAATGATAGATTTTGGAGATGGAATACATGGCGCTTTCCGAAGAGGCTTCTCTCTTCAAGTAGTATGTTGTAGAGATGGAGGGTGTCAAATCCATTCTATTCTATAGTCTACAAGTACTCTTTTATACACTTTTCAACTATCAAGCTTCACATTTTTTTCTTCAATTTTGATTTATGTCTGTGTATATTATAATTGTATACATGTGATTGGCAGTGAATAAGAATGTCCAATTACATGAAGATATCAAAACTAAGTTCCTACAAGAGGTCAAGGAAAAGAAAGAACTCTACAACCAAGTTCTGGACTGAAAGGCAAGGGATTGAATTTATTCATGATTTCTAAATCAAAAGAAGGCTCTATATTCACAAGTGAAGAAACGTGATATCTAACTTTTTCCACAGGAAACATTAGAGAATTTAGCCGATGTTGGCCTATGAAATCTGACGAGATCGACGGAGGAGCTTTATTGGCTGTTGACTTTGAGGCTGCAAATGATGGAAATAACAGTAAAATCGAAGGAAGTAGTCGAAAGAAACCTTTAAGCTTGATGTTGTCTTGGTCCTGAAGCTGCTCAAAGTAATAGCACAATAACAGAGGAGAGAGATGCAATTTCTAACATAAGGTAGAGATATTACAATTTCGAACGTAATCTTTTCAATAATTTTTATTTATTTTGTTGAAGTGTTAATATCTGAAAGAGGATTCCTGGTAGCTAAAATTGAAATTTATTTTTATTTATTTTGGCTTTACAATTGGAAGAATTTGTGGGTTGGTGTTTAAGTATTCATGACTTTATGTGTACCAAAAACAAAGATTAGAAACATACAAAAAAAAAGAAAAAAGAAAAGGAAAATAGCTTTTCCAGAATAAAAATTCTATCACAAATGCCCCTTTTTGATCTTGATGAATTGAACAATTTTCTGATCCTTCAAATACTTGACTTTCGATCTGATTAATCGTTGTTGCAACAACCGAATGTAATGGCTCCTGGAGTGGTGATTTTAGCAGCATACGTACCTATCATTTCTCCGGACTATAGCACACTTGGAAACAAGACCTCGAACTTCACCATTCGTTCTGGAACTTCAATGGTGTGCCCTCACGTTTCCGGTGCAGCTGCATTCATTACTACAAGTACCTCTTCTTTTTTCTCTCACTAGTCTTCTTCTCTCATCAAATATGCTATACAAGTACCTCTTCTTTTTTTTTTTTTTCTTTTTTACGTTGTTAATTACTTCGCATTATTATTTTCAGACTTCAATCATTTCTAATTTTTGTTACTGCAACTTCGATCTTGAATAACCTCGGGAAAATCACTAGCGTCCATTTGTTGCTCCAGTTCATTGATCAGGTCTGCTATATGTCTACAATATCAAATGTATGTGAGTGAGTCATATCCCAATACACGCTATATGTTTCTTGCTTCCCTAATTTTGTGTGGTAATTAGTCTATTATTTTTTATTTATTTATTATAGTTTACAAAAACAGAGCATGAAATGGTAAAAAAAATCATGGTCCAATACTATGAGATTTGTAGACGAGAAGGCTATAGTTCGATGCAAAATTCATGGTCCAATACTATGGAAGTAATGAACCAGATAACACGAATTATTATTTTCTGCAAATTAGACCATTACTAACAGGCCAGTAGGAAAATTTTAAATTTTGTATTTCGTGATTATTGAACAAAATGAGCAGAGAATATTGAAGCTGAAGGTGGAAGCGACCGAGTAGAATCCATGAAGACCCCCCTCTTTCCATGCAGATTAATTAATTAGTTGTCTGATTTTCTGTTAGGTATGCATTTGCTATACATGGGATAAAATCTTATTTGCATAACATGATTAAATCTATAATGAATTTATTTCTTTATATTGGAATTCAACTTTTGTTTAATTTGATTTTTGCAGAGGGGAACTATTAGAAACATGTGGCTCAAGGACTAATCAGTATAACACTTTTAACCATGCAGAATATCAAATATTGATATTCTAGGAGGTGTCGGTCTTTCCCAAATATGTTTGTACAATACAAGGTGGGATCTTTGTAAATGGATATATTTTTTTTTTGTTAGCATTTGATTCACATAATTTTTTAATTATTTTTTTTCCAATTCCTATTGATGCAAATTCATTCCATTTGTGTGCAGATTGAGGTTGATGTTTTATTATGTCTAATCTAATATCAATGTGTACTCTAAAGATCATAGTAGGATTTGTAGTGTAATGTGAGGAATTTTAAGCTCTCACATTCATATAGCTTACCGTCGTAACAAATGAAGTTTGCAGGTCTATTATGAAACTTTAAGATATGTGTTTCAAAAATTATAGGTTCAGTTGATGCACACACACACATATATATATATATTAATATATACCTATTTTGATTTTGCTTTCTTTTAAGGATATGTGTGTGTGTGTGTGTGTGTGTTTTTTTTTTTTAATTTAATTTTATTAATTTTTTTAATGGAAAAAAAATGAGAAATAAGAAAAAGATGAAAAAAATTTATCTCATAATGTGGTCCCTGACTCATGCATTTTCGTATAGTAACCTAATGTATTGTTTTCTAAAAATATTTCATCGTAATTTTTATCTGTAATATTTATATTTGTTTGCTTTTGATTTTTGAATGTTTAATGGTCGCCGTGCATCGCACGGGTAGGTGTAATAATAATAATAATAATAATAATAATAATAAAAATAAAAATAAATAATAATAATAATAACAACAACAACAATAATAATAATAATAATAAAGAATACTATTTAATCCCAACGACAAAAAATGAAATTGGTAGGGATATTTAATAAGGATAATTTGGTCAATCTAAATTTTAATCTAGAGTTTTGCAAATTATACCAAATACAATATGATATCATCCGAGTCTAAATTTTTTGCTACCAAATGGAGAGATGTATGAGTCATCCTTCCACATCTTGAGATGAATACCAAACACAACCTAAGTGCTTGTTTGGTAGTGGTGATATCATGGGTTTGACCCATGATATCACAGTCTAATCTCATGTTTGGTTCCCGTGATATAAATTCAGGTCGGCCCGCTATATCTGCTCGGCCCGACAGTAATACACTAAATCTTATCACACCTCCCCCATGTGATATGAATGTGGGCTTGAATAATACTTGTGATATTATGGTTTACTATTCCACTCATGATATCACACACTTGCTACCAAACAAGCACTAAAGGTGATTTAATAAGCCTCCTGGATTGAGACCAATTTAAGTAGAAAATATCAAAATCAGTTCCCAATAAACTACACATATCCAATATGTTGTATCTCAAGTTGTATACATTGATTGCATCTCTTGACATAGGGATATCGAACTCTCTACCACCCTCATAATTACAATCGACCCAATTTCCGCCTTAATTCACGTTCACAAAAATGTAAGACATTTGCATTAGAAATATGAATTTAATTTAGAAAATAAATCGACGCAAACTCGAGGAAGTACTAATAAGAATACTTAAATTAAAAAAAAAATGTAAATTATTACAGAATATATACATAAACTTATAATATATTTTTTCTAAATCATTATATTACTAAAAAATAATTAAAAATGCCCGAAAAAAAATAGTTAATCCCATTATTTTTCAAGTAAATCTTTATTGTAATGATATTACGTATAATTAGCTATTACGTATAATTGACTGCCACAAAATTATTTAATCCCATGAATTAAAACCGACATTTTTTAAAATCATAGTATATAATATGAATTTAATATTTTTTTTTAATCAAATGCAAAGAACTCCAGACATAAATTCAAAAAACTCCATAAAAAATATTAAAAACTCTCGACTGTTTTTATTTTATTTTTTTTCAACATTTTAATTTTATACTTTTACTAGTGTAGTGCCCGTTGAAATTCGACGGGAGCCATTTAATTTAGTGATTATTAAGTAAAAATAAAATAAAATAGTAATAGAAGTATGTATTGTTAGGTTATAGTATAGTTAGGATACATTCGAAAAAAATAGCATTAAACTATATTAGAAAAAAATAAAAATAGATCAATAAGGTGTGACATTTCTCGATTCGTTACGTTTTACTCATTTTGAATGTCAACTAGCCCGTTATCATGGTATTAGAAAAATAAATTAGGAGATGTTACGTTTCTCAGGTAGTAATATTCATTTTGAATGTTAAGTCATCGATAGTACGTTGTAATATAGAAATAAATTGACGACTGATAATATTTTTTTCAATTGTAGTTGTATTTTTCATATTAAGTTTCCTATTGCTCGAGAAAAAAAAAAATGGTCAATGAGAGGTCGGATTCTTTCGCGTGGTTATATTCATTTCAATGTAAAGTCGTCTGTCATTTAGATAATTATTGAGAAAAAGTTGACAATTCTTGGAAAGTTTTACAGGTTTTCAATTCAAGTCTCCATTTATTTTTTTTAAATATTGATTAATGACTACTCCATCATATATCAGTTTTTCTATCGATGAAGTCATCTTCTCATCCGCCCGTCCCTACTCAGCTAACAAACCATGAGTCGTAATCGTATAATTTTCTCCTTAACCTGAAGTCTTTTAAATATTTAATTGGGATAAAACTGAAAATGACTCCATCATATTTCTTATAAGAAAAATTTACAAATATTATAAAGGATCAGTTGTTCTACTGCACAACATCATGTCATTCTTTTAGAAATTTCATCCTTTGAACCACTTCGGAAAAAAAATCATCTAAAATAAATAAAAGGTTATTGCACGACCGGTTGGTCGTGTAATTTTTGGCGGTGCAACACAAATATGGGACCGCCACAATACACGACCACTATTGCACGACCGATTTGGCCGTGTAAATGCGGTCGTGTATTACCCCGCATAGCATGTTGGCCCTGTTGTTGACAGACCACCGAAATACACGGGTTTACACGACCAGTGGTCATGTAATCGCCGTGGTCGTGTATTTAAGAACAGAAAAAACTAAGTTCGATTTTTACAATCTCAACATAATCTAGAGCAATATTAACCAATAAATTAATCTTATAAGCATCTAAGCATACATATAAAAGTATATAACCATTCAATTTTAAGATTAAACAAACATATAAAGAAACCCAAAAGAATCTCAAAACCCATTTCATATATATAAAGGGTAAATGTGTCATTACATAATGAAAATGGCTAAAATTTACATGTTCTTTTATTGGTGGCTAAAATCTACTTTTACATTATCAAAATGGTTATTTTTGGGTATTTCCTCTAAATATTTTTGTATGTTTAATAAACTTATTTCATTTTAGTTGGTTTTTGGGAAAGTAGCAATAATTATGATAATATTAAGTTTTTTTACTAAATAATGTATATATATATATATATATATATATATATATATATATATATATTTGTACAATAAATGATTGAGCATAAATAATCGTTTATTGTACAAATATATATATATATATATTTGTACAATAAATGATTGAGCATAAATAATCGAGTAAATATATATATATATATATATATATCAATTAAGACAAAAACTTGTGTCAGCCGGAGGCACCGTGCTGCTGGGCCCAAAGTGTCAATCTTTATACAGAAAAGTGTCAATCTATATGAATAAAAGTGTCAATCTTTAACATAATTATTTTACGAATAAAATGACAATTTTTAAAAGTGTCAATCTTTATACAGAAAAGTGTCAATCTATATGAATAAATTGCCATTATTTTAGCCGGCCGCACGGTGCCTCCGGCTGACCCAAGTGTGTCCCATCAATTAATACTATATTAAGTTGATCGAATTCTATTGACTATTATTATTTTAAAAAAATTTAAACTTCGTTTAGAGCACATAAGAAAATCGGATGAGTATGATTTGGAGTCGAAGAACATGCATATAATATCAATGTAATAGTTACTTATTTAGAATAAATATTACGAAAAAAATTAATTTGATGAAAAAGAAGAATCTAGAATATGTGAATAACAATATTCTCTTGGCCTTATGGCTTAAATGACATGTATTATTTTTCTAATTATTTTCAATCTAATTGTTTAAATGGTAAATCGAATTATCTTCCTTCCACATCGTTGAATAAGAAAAATTATTGCAATAACTGAAAACTAGACCTAAAGTTTAGATGAGAGATATCACCATCAAGATGGATATTAGTATATAATAAAGATATATATATTACTATGAAATATCTTGATTATATTGCTAAATTCTCATAATTTTGGCTAATTAATTAATATTTTATTCTGATTAATATGTATATATATCTTTAATTATTTAGCAATTAATATGTATATATCTTTAATCATTTAGCTATATATCTTTAATTATTTAGCGATTAATATGTATATATCTTTAATCATTTGGCTTTTAAAATTAAAAGGGCGAAAATATTAAATATTGAATATTTATTATCAATCTCGATGGATATCTCTCATCTAAACTTTTAGGTCTATTTTTCATAGTTAATTTGCTTTATTTATCAATTAATTTAATCCAAAATAAAATTCTAATTTGATTAGGATTCTTATGATGTAAACTACGTATTTATATAAAATAGATATATGAGAAATATTAGAATACCGTGCACATAAAATTAGAATATGTAATCATATTATATATATATATATATATATATATATATATATATATATTGAATTTTTTATAAATAATTGTTGATTTTTTATGAATAATAAATTTTGAATGTGATGTTTCATTTTATAAGGATCATTTATTGATTAACTCATACAAAATTTGATATGGGATAATTCGAATTAAAAAAATAAAATAATGTCCAAGCTATGAAAATTTAGGAAAATAATTTGAAAAATTGAAATAAGCATAGAATCAAGATCTATTATGCATATGATTTACTTCATTATTTCAGAAAAATAAAGAAAAAAAATCAATATTAAAAGCTTTTGTCGGGTGTAAGTATGTAACATTAAATACACCGAAGCAACATAAGATTGTTTTTTTTTCCGTTAATATATTAAATTTATAGAATTTTACTTTGCATTAGAATAATAAAATATTCAAGATATATTTAATAATTGGTAATGAGTTCTAGAGATATGTTTTAATTATTTATTTATAAATTATTAAGAGTCCATATTGAGATAAATTATATATCAAATTAAAGATACATATTAATTAGATTATACTATTGAATAATTAGGCAAAATTATGAGAATTTAGGAAAATAATCAAAAAAAATCGTGGTTGATCCACCTTTATTTTGCTATTATATATATATATATATAGATAGATATATAGATACGTATGTTCTTATATAGTAGTATGTATCAAGAACAATACTTAAAATGTAAATTATTTCATTAGTATTTTTAATCATATACTACAACTAAGACACAAGAAAACTCTGATAAAATGCTAAGAACTCCCGAAAAAAATTCAAAAAACTCCCTCAAAAAAGTTAAAAGCTCTCGACTGTTTTTACAAAATGTAAATTTGCATTTTCTCTGAACAAGTTTTGCTGTATTTTCTGAGAAGTCACGATTATATTCAATTCATGGAAACCGATTCATGGCCCGACAACCTCCTCGCTCTCCTCTCCGTCTTTCTCATCTCCGCCTTCTACCAAGTACTTGGAGGACTGCCGCCTCAGCTTGAAGCTCCTCTCCGTCGCTAAGGCATCTCCGCCGCCATCCGCTGCCGAGACTACCCTGCTCTTCCCGAAGCTGCGCGGCCGCAAGTGGTCCCCCTACCAGTTCGCCGGCTTAATTCTGTTCGGAGTGAACTCCGCGATCGGTTACTTCCTGATGCTCGCCGTCATGTCGTTCAATGCCCGCATATTCATCGCGGTGGTGGTGGGGCTCGCCGCCGGCTACCTGGTCTTCCGTGGGGGCGATGAGGATTTGGTGCTTGTGGAGGGGAACCCATCCGATGCAGCGCCGTCTTTGCTTAGTCGTGACTCGTCAGTCGCTAATAGGCCCGGTACCCTTCCTCAGTCTATCTCACTTTATGATCCTGCTCATCTATCTCATCTCCTTCAATGGATCTACTATGGATCTGTTAGATGTAGTTGTAATTGTCTCTATACTTTAGTTAGATGGATAAAAAGCAGTGGCGACTCCAGAATTTATATTTCGGGGTGCGAAAAATAATTATAGAACATTAATAGTACCGTCTTACAATAATGACAACAGAAATAGTAAATTTTACAACTATACATGATTTAATTTTACAACATTGTCATCAGAAACTCGTAGAAACACATATCTCTCTCTCAATCAAAGTGACCAAACAATCATTTAAAAATTGATTTATCATGCTAATATTGTGCAAATTTCAAAACTTATCGTTACTAGTATCATTCAAAAGAAAGAAATTGACTCTTCTAACTTCACGTTTTTCTTTGCTTCTCCGTTTCCTAATTTTCAATATTAATTATAATTGTTTAAAAATAGAAAAAATACTAATTATAGTATAATACTAGTAAATTATTTTTTTTTTTTTTTGGGTACAGCTGTACCCCCGTTGCCCCACTCTAGAGATAACAACATATTAATTGACGCACATGTATATGGACATTCTTTATTTTCTATTGAAGATTCAAAATGGATTTCTATTAATTTGTGTCAGTTTGACAGAGTAAGACTCCCTCAAGCTTCAAGTCCACAATGGCACCTCGAACACTCCCTCAATGATGATTAGTATTGCCTAGAGAAGCCCACAATTGACGTTAAGGTGTTCAACGAAATGCTTGAGTCGTGATGGATGGCAGCATCAGGTATCATCACCAACGAACAGCGAAAATGAAGGAATTGATGTCAAATTCGGATATTCTTGGGCATGTTAGAGCTGTGAGTATGATTTTTCTGCTGTCGATGTTGTTAGATTTACTTGATTATGCTTTCTTTTTTGTTTGTGATATATGCATCGTTCTAATATACTTTGAGATCATCTCTGATTTTTATTTTTTTTTCCGAAGCCTGTAATGTGTGTACTTGTGTGTGTTGTAGTTGTGTTTGATTTTATCATCTGTGAGTGTTGGTTTTTTGCTCTATAATCAGTCATTATAGTTTTTTGCTCGTATACGTTGTTTTGTTGGATTTTAGCATATGCAGAGTTTTGATATTTGATTCTTTATTTTTATAGAATAGACAGAGTTTTCAATATATAATGATATAGAAGAGTTATGGAACTAATGTTGCACGGAAAACTTATACAAATATGATTCTCGTTATCTCGTGCTCCTCATCTTCTTAGTTAGCTGATGTCAATGTCTAGCAATGTCAATGTCTTTGCACAATCAATAATTATGAGTATGGATTGTTAACAGAAATGCCAAAAAGAGTTCTAGTTAGTATTTGAAATGTTCACCTGCATATAATATCTTAAGGCTGTGTTTGGTAGATGAGATAAACCCGGATGAGACTAATAATCATGGCTAATCTGGATGTTTGGTAGCAAGATATATTTTCTCGGGGGCCCAAGATTAGAACAAGGCCCGCCGCTATTCTACTGTTCCCTTGTGTTAATTAAACTCTCCTATTACCTCGGATTATATATTCCAAGAGAACAGTATCCCAGATAATAAAATGAATTTCCCTTATGCCCTCGGTTCAAGGATGATGCCCAGCTCCTTCCTTCTTTGTTTTTTTGCCTCTTCTTTTTCTTTTTCTTTTTCTTATTTTTTCCTTTTATTTCTTTGTTTTGGCCGACGTGGGTGTAGTTATTTTCTCTCTTTCTTTTTTTTTGCTGTTTTTATTTTTCGTTATTCTCTCTCTTTTTTTAAATTCTTTTGTTTTGATTTGCTATGTTACATTAAATAATATAAATAAATAAATCAAATTAGACAAAACATATGAAAAAATTGATTATGAAATTAAAAAAAAAAGATAGTAAATAAAATTAAAGTAGTTTACAAAATTACAAAATATATATATATATATATATATATATATATATATATATATAACAAAAAAGTAGGTTAGAAGGTTATTTTTGTAAAATTCCAATTTAATCTTTAGTTTTGTCCATAATACCAAACATCTATTTAACTTATCTTAACTTTTGATCTTTCCTACCAAACACTAATATAAATAACTTATCTCACTTTCTATTCATACAAATAATCTTACGTTTATTAATCTTGTCCAATCCTAACTTTCTATCAAACACACCCTAAAGAAGATATACAATCTAAGAGCTGCGCATGTTGTAGAGCTTAAGGTGTATTCTACTCCAGTGGCAGACATACATGGGGGCGAGCGCAGACTGAAGCCCCTATGGTGGTCGGCGAAATCTCTATGTATTAGATTATATTTTGTGGATATTTATGTTCATATCATGCCGAAGTTTTTTTCTTTTTCTTTTTTTAGATTAGCCCCCCCCCCATGATTTAATCGTTGGTGATTTTTATATATCTGCCCCTGTTCTACTCGTTGATATGCAATCACGTGATGGTGAAATGACTATAAATTTCGACCGTGCATAATCATTAACTTAGGTGAGATGATGGTTTTCAAATCAGAGAAACAATTCAATTCTGATGGAAGTGACTAAATCCCGCCAAGTTTGATTCAAGTGCTTTGACTTAATCACACAAGGTCACATGCATATGTAGTGAGGGGCAGCTTCTTTACAGCATTAATATTATTGAAACACTAACATAGTAAGTTATCCCAGAGCACCAGTTGAAACCTCATTGTCTACCAACAAATAAAATTATGCAAGGGAAATTCCACTCTCAATATCAGGTTCATTTGGCATCAATCAATGTATTGCACCTTGACAAGTTGCGATGCATGATTTCCTAGTTTTTATACTTTTAAAACTCTGCAACCAGAAGATGAGGAGCATGAGATAAGCAGAATCATATTTTATTTTCAGCATATGCAGAGTTTTGAATATTTGTATGTTATTGAATCAATAGTTCTTTGTCTGTGGTTAGTGCTTTTATGAAATTTCATCTTTTGTCTCTCTCTTCTATTCCCTTCCTAATTTGCAAGGTGTTACTCTATTGTATTGTAGAAGTATGTTTTTCTCTGCAAATGGAAGTTGCAAACACTCTTATTTCCCTTCAACGCAAGAAAAACTTTTTAGAATTCTCAAATGCAAAAGAGATGCTGGAGGAGCTCAATCATGAGATTGCTAAACTAAAAGCGATCTTGTCTAGCAGAGAAGAGGAGCTTTTCAAATATGTTTCCACGCTCAAGTAGAAGGGTGAACATGTCCTAACAATGGAACATGAGCTAAGCTACGCAGTTAAAATTCTCTGAAGCTGAGGCTTTAGTGGAACAGATTGTTGATCTCACTAATGAAGTGTTTCTGTCACTTAACAATGAAGGCTATTATGCACCAATTCCAGATGATAAGGTGGCTGATAGTTCTAAGTGTGAAACAACTTGAAACCGAACTTAACTTCATCCCAAAAAGCTTGAGAGCAAAGCAAATGAAAATTCTTGGAGCAAATAAGGATATCATCATGAAAGACGAGCTGAAAATGGCTCTTGGAAAATTGGATGCTAGAGAAAAGGAAATAGCATAGCTGAAAGAGGGATTGATGCAGGACAAAGATGATTGAGGAAAGAATCGGCAAAAAAAGTGTTGATTGAGCAACTCCAGTTAGAAGCAGCTCAGCTCGAAGCTGAAGCTGCAACAGGTGCACTAGAAAAGATTACAGAAATGAGTAGGGAGCTTCTGCACAGTGCCGGTTTGAGTGTCGAGGCTGACGTCTCTCTCATCCTGAACTTTCACGAGGAAGAAGACTGGAAATATGGTTGATGTGGACTGTCCTTTGGAAGTCAAAAAAGAAGTCTAGGCTTCTCGATTTAACTCAACATCTTGTGGAAGAGGTAAGTTTTGGGTAATGCATGCCCTGCCTCCTAAGGCAATGCCCCACCCTCTCACATGGGTATTACCCCATGTGAGAGGGAGAAATAATGCATATGGGGGTAGGATATAGAATACTTAAGTTTTGCTGGCAAGAGAACAGACGCTCAGATATTGATTTAAGTTGATGTGCTCACTATATCATGTATATTATGTGATTCCTAAATTGTTGTGCACGCATTATTTGGTTGTAATTTGGGGAGTTATTTATTATGTAACCACATAACCACATACTGAGGCTCCGTTTGGTAGCCACAAAAATTCAGGAAAAGCCTCCCTCCGTCCTACTTTATAATTAGCTATGTTTGTTTTATGTCTTAATGTATAAATATACCCAAAACAAATAGTTATGTAGGTTTTATACCCACAACTATAAAACTATAAGTTTTATACCCAAAATCCCATGAAAGTACAAAAATACCCTTATTATTTGGGCCCACATATTTTTTAAGGAAAATGATGGTTAAATAAAAAAACCCTAACCTACCCCACACAATATCCATCTGCACGAATTCATTCTTTCAGCCGTGTATCCCCAAAATTGAAAAACAACCGTGCAACCCAAAAAAACAAGCCGCCGCCGATTAAAATGGAACCCCACCACACGGATTCCGGCGACGAAGCGGGAACTTCGAACCGCGGTGAATGGCGTCGAGTGCCGAGTGTCCAAGAACGGCAAAATCTGCCATATCCGCCGCCGCCGGTGAGTTTTAGAATTTATGTTTTTCAAATTTGTCGATTTATGAAGTAGGAATTGATTGGGTTAATTTTGATATCTGTTAATTTAGTGTTTATAGGCTGAATTTAGGTTAAATTTGGGTCTGAAATTGGGATTGGATCGAATTCGAAATCTGGATTTTGAAGGTTTATAGTTACACGGTTGAATAAAAATTTCAACCGTGTAAGTGTTGACGTGGCTCATTCCGGAGACTTACACGATTGAATTTTTTTTCACCGTGTAAGTCTAGTTTGACCGGTCAGCAACTTAACTTACACGGTTGAATTTTGTTTTCAACCGTGTACACGGTTGAAAAATGAATTCAACCGTGTAAGATACAGACGGTTGATATTTTTGGTTTTCTTGGGCATTTTGACACCATTTTTCATATCCTTCCGTCGTCTAATCATTGTGTGTTACCTTTTGCAGCCTCGATTTGCATGGTTACGGCCTCGCATGCAAGGTTTTCCGGCTAGGCTCAATTTATACACGCGGGATATTGTCATTAGACAAATCCCGATAGTGTTGGAACGTATAGGTGGGAACCCGCTCGTGCGCGAATTTAGGGATGGGCCATTTGGATACTTGCTGAATATCCAAAGGCAAGGTACGGCCAACATTGCGCTGCATGAGCTATTGGCCCGAGAGCTCACTGATCCCTCGTTCTCGGAGTTCGAGAGGTGGTTTCATGTGGGAGGGCGAGATATCCGGTTCGGTGCACAAGAATATTGCATTGTGACCGGTTTAGTGTTTGGGCCTTTCCATCACGACTTCAACCCCAACAAAGGTCCGTACACCATTCCTCAGAGTAGCCTGTTCCACACATGGTATCATGGTGCGAAGGTGAAAGATCGACAACTTTTGGATGACTTCATGAGCGAAAGCATCCGGATGGGGAGCCCTCAGCAGTACTTGAGCGCCGCAAACCTGCTCATGTACTACTACGTCCTTCTATGCCGCGACAAACAGACGATCGAAGACTGGACGTGGGCATTAGTAGAGGACCGAGCTGGGTGGTACAAATTCCCATGGGGATCGTGGTCCTTCCAAGTGTTGTGTCACCAACTTGGAGTGATGAAGAAAGACCCGTGCGAGCTTGGTGGGCAGACGGCGGGGTACCACTTGTACGGACCCGTTTGGGCATTGAACTTGTGGTCGTACGAGGCCATTCCTATGCTTGGAAATGCGTGTGGGGAACATTTGAATGATTTTGAGACGCCCCGGCTTAGGAGATGGTTGACTCGACAGTCCCATTTGGACTACACTACCTTTTTCGACAGTGTTAAGGTAATGGTTATTTATTTCCTTTGAAAAATATCTTGTTATATTGGATAAGCATGTTTCTTCGTATTTTGCGTATTTTCTAAATTCTAATTCATTACGCGTTTTTTTGTGTATTTGTGTAGCTCGAGCCCCGAGTAACCCTTGAACCCGAGTTGGGTATAGAGGATGCGGAGCCATACGTGCAGTCCCTCGAGTGGGACGACCTGTTTGTCTTGAGGTTTATCCCGAGTCAACGGCATGCACACAAAAAGGTGCACGTAGAGGCGAGGCCGAAAAAGGAGGCTACAAAGATTCAGAAGGTCGTGCGAAAGATGAAATGTCGGACTGTGAAGGACGTAGTTTAGCCGACTGTACCTCGCATGCCCGAACCAGCACGAGCCTCCGTTTCCGAGCCGGCACGAGCCCCTGAGATATCCCAGCACGACGTTCCGGAGTCCTCTAGGTCGAAGCGACCTAGGGAAGAGCCCTCCCAACCACCACCTTCTGAGCCGGCAGTGTGTTGCGTGCATGGACTTCCGTGTCGACATGGATGCGGTCAGAACCGCTGGGCAGACACCGTCCTCGACAGAGCCCTGGACAGAGCCCTCAACCGTCTAGCAGATGACACATCCGAGAAGGGTTTACTTGCCCGGATGGCTAAGACCCTGTTCGAGCGGATGAGGGGAACGGTAGGATCTAGGGCGCCTTCGGCTCACAGTAGACATTCCAGCCGTCGTTCTCCGACACCGGTGAGTCAGAGACGCGCGGAGTGTCCCGTGCTAGCTGAGAGGCACCGATCTCCTAGCCCTCAGCACGCACCGGTTTTCGAGCATCGTGCTTCGAGCCTACGGACGCCACCACACGTAGCTGACGAGGTCGAGCCCGAGAGGAGGGCATCCTCATCCCACAGCTCTTATGCTAGGGACCTTGATAAGATTCCCTATGTACCTCAGCTGCCATTTCCGACATTTCCCGAGCTTCCGTTGGATGATCCTGAGGAAGGCAGCTGGGTCTCGGATATCAATGAAGTGATTAATGATTAATGAAGTGATTAATTTGTTTAGCTTCGTTTTTTAAATTTTTAGGTCATGGACTTGTACATCTTGTACTGGAGGGCTCGACTTCGCATGCGGCTTTCATGCGATAGTAACGTCGGATACGTGGGTACTATTATAGCCGGCGTCGATTTTTACGTGAGTTCTTTTGGCATTTTACACGTTTATTATATTTCTCTTATAGCAATGTAATTCCTTTTCATTAACTTATTTATTATGTATACAAGACGGACATGATGAGGGTACTTAGGAGCTTTCATCCTAACGATCCGATGCTGGGGTTGAATAAGACGTGCATCTACTAGAAGTGGTCGCCCGAGAAGTATTTTCTCGACATTTTTAGTGGAACGAACACTTACACGCCATGGATGAGTGCAGATGACGTAAGTTTATTCTATTGTCGTTTGTTTTGGTTTTTCGTGTTTCCATTATTTCTAGACTTATAACTTTGAGTTTTTATTGGATTTCAGTTTATATTTGTCTGTCACTTGTCCACTGACCACTGGATCGTTTGTCGAGCACGCATTCCGGAGTGGCGGTTAGAGGTGTTTGATTCCCTACTGCACAGTTTGACCACGATGCCAGAGCACGAGCACCGTACTGCCCAAGTTATATGCTTGGCACGGCTATTCCCGAGGCTCCTGCATGTGGTCCACTACTGGGATCAACATCCACACTTGACCAGACACAAGAAGGAAATGGCGGTATTATTCCTTGCTTCGGACAAGCAATTCCGCCAACAAGACTCTCATTCTTGTGGTTCGCTTGCATGCTTGACTCTAGATAGGATCCTCTCCGATAAGAAGCCCAAAACTCTCAAACCCTCTCCGGAATACATAGCTAAGGCACGGAAAACGATTGGTCGTAGGATTTTTTTATTATCTCGACGAGATGTCGATTGACTAGTTTATTTTGTATTGTAGTTTGGATAACTTATTTTAATTTGTATTTGGATGATGGTTCTTGTCTGTTACCATATTTGTTAATTGGTTTTTGTTAATTTAGCTGGTGGAATGTTGATTTAATTGGTTTAGGGTTTTTTCTTGCTTTCGGTTAAGACTTGCAGTATCTTACACGGTTGGAATTTTTATCCAACCGTGTAATTAAGAGCCCTATACCGTGTAACCCCATGAATGCAACCGTGTAAGTTAGAACTTAAGCAAAAAAACGCAATTTTCGCCTGAAATTAAAGATAAAATCATCAAATATCGTATTATTAAAGACATATAATGACCGTGTAAGGAAATATCCATCAATTAAGAAGGTAAATAACATCCAACAATGTTCCTTCCCGTGTTTCTAAGTTTGAAACATATACCACCTTAGTCCATCATATGTTACAATTAGGTCATTCCTATAAACAATTAAGCAACAATCGAGACAAATCGTGTACAACATTACAAGTGCTTTCTTGTATCCCAATTACGTATATTACGTATAGATCATACATCAAACACAAACAATTCGATTTATAATTCGAAAAATCAACCTAAGGATCAATTGTTGACTTTTTCGAAATTGACTTTCAATTTTGACCGACTACACACGATTGAATAAATTAGAAATCGTGTACACGAGTGACTTATATGTGCCTACCGTGTAATTTTAGTCTTACACGGTTGACTATTTAACCGTGTACACGATTAAGTAATGAAATAACCGTGCACTACAATCGTGTAAATCTAAAAGAGTTGACTACATGTTGACTTTTGACTTGCACGGCTATTATTACACGATTGTTTGTTAGAAATTAGAGTTACACGACCTGTGTGACTTATATCAACCGTGTCATTGACAAACAAACTAATATCAATCGTGTAACAAACTGCAACACCACCTAATTCTTAAAATCTCATTCAATCCTCAACAATTTTCTATAAATCACATAATAACCAAGTCTATTCTCTAGCATTGAAGGGACATCTTGGCCGTGTATGCCCCTCAGAGTGACAAATGCTACAAGTTTTTTTCTTTCGTCGACGTGCACTACCTTCGCTTTGATCGGCGTCCCCTATTTGGCATGATGACATGCATGATCGTCTCTTATGCCCATATTGTCCACATCTCGAGCATTGTTGTTGATTGCTTTGAATCCCCTCAACGGTAGATCTCACACGATTCCCACGTGGTCTTCCAGCCTGTCTATCGACGAGTGGGGGCCGCATGACCTGTGAGGAAACCTCTTCCGGAACGGACCAAGACTCGGGATGGGGCACCAGCTCAATAGTGGGTGAATAGGCCGCCACCAAAGTCGATTGTTTAAAATACCGACTAACGTAGTCAGTGGCACGCCTACCCGAGAACCTACATTTTATCCAAATTTAATTTAAACACATCTCATACACGACTATTCTTAAAAGATGAAATATATATATACTCTTACCAAATGACCGCACAAGCATGTCGACAAGGCATCGCATCCAAGTCGAACTCCTTGCATTCGCATGTGGAATTTTGGAGATCCACAATGTAAGTCCCGTTGTCACCCTCTACCCTGTACACGTGAGGTAGTGCCGTCCCACGAGTGGTGTAGTGTCGAGCCCATTCTGCAGCGACTGCCATCTTCGAATATGCACTCTCAGTGACCTCGTGCTCGACTGAGAGGGCGCGCATCCGATGTTCCTCGAACCACTTCTCAACAATAATGCGGTAAGCCTCGAGCATAGCGCATATTGGCAATCGTCTCGCCCATAAGAGTCTAGCATTCATAGTCTCGGCGGGATTTGATGTCATGAAACTGGTGCGAGGCACGGGACACTTGGAACGAGCCCACCGATGTACGCCAATCTCACACAGCCGTTGGTATATGCTACTACCCCTCAAAGACTCGAAGTATTCGTCGAAGGTAGAATCTCGATACGCATAGGCTGCCGCTTCAAATCTTCCAACTGCATGCCTACCTTCGTTTACCATATTTTTCATCAAATGGTAAAAGCAAAGGCCGTGAGAAGCAGATGGGAAGACGGTCTGAATGGCATTTCGAATGCTGAGATGGCCATCAGACACTATCAACAGGTCCGCCGGTGCTCCAAAACAGTGACGAACCCTAGTCAGAAACCATGTCCAAGAATCATCGTCCTCAATCGGCCCAAATCCAATGGCGAGTGGAAACACCTGCTCGTTTCCATCCTTCGTGCAAGCTACAAATAACGTCCCTTTATTCTTACCCTTCAAGTGTGCGCCGTCGACTACAATCATTGATCGGAGCAAATCTGAACTCCATGCTTCAATGGATTGTCCTAGAGCAAGGAACATATAACACAATCGATCGGAGGTACAAGAAGTCGATATATCATACGCTGTACCTGGATTCCTCTCCCTCAGTAAGTACAAATAAGAAGGGAGCCTTTGGTAAGACTCCTCGAAACCTCCGTACGTCATCTCTATAGCGATGTTCCTTGCTCGCAGGGCGAAACTATAATCAATCTCGATGCCATACTCCGCTCGCATCTCATTAGCCATCTCCTTCGGCTTCAGTACGACTCCGTCGGTGATCAATCTCCGTGCAAAGTATGCTCCCAAAACATTTGCCGGGTATTGGCGAGGAGAATTCCCATCTAGATCGACGGTGCAAGTATGGCGTTCGTTATATTTCCCAATGGACCAAAAGCCCCCCTTTTGCTTTGCACGCAATAGGTATTTGCACCCATCCTTCTTGCATACAAATCCAACACGATAAGTGTCAGAGTTTTCTACCTTGTACTGATGTCTGTGCTCCATCTGATGAAGGCCCACTGCTATCGCCAAATCATCCTTCTTCTTGAACAAACCACCGACACGCAATGCACCGGTGATCGGCGCAGAATAGCCTCCGTCGATACCCCAACGACGATGCAGTATCTAGATGAACATGTGGAATTAGCCAAGCTCGGATTTCATCCGGATCGACCCTAGCTTGGTCGCCACGACGGGTAGGCTGAGTCTCGGAATTGATGTTGCGATGCCCAATGATCCTATCAAGCTGTCTCGGATCGCGAATCCAAGCCCCAAACTCCAAGGTCAAGGACTCCAATAGATTGGACAAATCCATTGCACCCCTTTGCTCGTCATCCCTTTCTCGCCTTTCTTCCGCCGCCGTTTCATCTTCGGCCCTCTCTTCGTCTTCCTCATCCTCATCCCTCTCACCCTCTTCCTCAACCCTCTCTTCATCCCTCTCTTCGTCTTCCTCATCCCCTTCTATATTCACATTCGTAAAGACCTTAGAACCTTGCGTAGTGGGAGGAGTGCTACGGGCAATATTTTTATCCTTCCTAGTGACATACACAGTTGCCTTTTTTGTTGCTCCACAATTAATCTCAACAAATCAACGTCGCTCCTCAAGGCAACCTTAACCGTTCCATGCTCGTCTGTATCAGTCAAATAGTGAAACATATAATCACTATCACAATCACCCGTTTCTAGACGGATTTGTTGTACTAGATTGTCACGGGTAACTTCGGTCATTGCCAAATAAATCAAAACGCCATTGCCCCCAACATAAGTGCTTCTCTGCCAATGCCCCCCATGACGGATAAATATTTTTACTTGCGACATCACTGCAAAGGGATCACGAAAATTTAGGTCAAATATGAAGCAATACACATTGCAGTATCTTACACGGTTATTTCATCTATAACACGATTAAAATAAACCTTTTACACGATAAAATTTAAATTTCAACCGTGTAAAAACTTGTATTACACGGTTAAAATTATCGTGTAATACAATGAATGTTACCGTGTAATTCAAGTAAACCGTGTAAAATTAAATAAATTAAAAAAATACACGGTAATTGTAATAACAACCGTGTAACATAAAATTAAACCAACCGTGTAATTTATATATATTAACCGTGTAAACATGAACACTACTATTTTATTTTTACTGTTTTACCTAATATCACAAAAATAAGGAAAATTGAAATGTACCTTCTTAGTATCTGCAATATATCTTCCAAATTCCACCAAAATCGCACCAAAAATTTCCAAACAAATAGAGCAAACAAAAGATTATTTCTCTCTCTATAATTTGAATGTTTATAAAGTGGTGATAAAATTTCTTTGCAGTTTGATTTTGTTGTTGTATTTTCTCATTCATCAATAAATGAAATTACTTTTTACTGATTGGGTAGTTGCCGGACATAAATGAAATTCTTGATATATATATATTTTTTAAAATGCTTTACACGGTCTTCTTTTTACAATTCGTGTCGTGTAAAAGTATGAATAAGAGCATGACCGAGTAGAATAATTAATAAATATATTGGATTTTAACTTTTCTTACAAGTGGACCCAAATAATAAGGGTATTTTTGTACTTTCATGGGATTTTGGGTATAAAACTTATAGTTTTATAGTTGTGGGTATAAAACCTACATAACTATTTGTTTTGGGTATTTTTAAAGTTCACCCTTGTTTTATTGACTTTTTCGGTATGCGTTTCCACCAAAACTTAATATGAGTTTCAAAATATAATTTTGAAGTTTTCTTTTTTTTAGTGTCGTAGTATCCTGTAAAAAAATAAAAACTTCAAAATTATATTTTAAAACCCGTATTAAGTTTCGGTGGAAACGCTTGCTAAAAAGATCAATAAAGCAAACGTAGCTAATAAAGTGGGACGGACGGATTATATTTTTCTGGCCTTTTCAACCCGTGATAATCTTTTCATACTTGAACAGTATTCAGCCCTTTCCTGCGTCATTCCTCTTCTACCCTTTCTTCGACCCTCCTCCCTCCTCCCTCTACCGCCAGCGACCACCGCTGGCCACCACCGCCAGTCGGGCAAGACCCTTCTCCCTCCCTCCCTCAATCGAAAATCTCTAAATTTTTTGCAGAAATTTATAAATCTGAAATAAGGTGGCTGAGTTTTGAGATTCGACGGCGGCTGTGAGGCTTAGGCAATGAAGCCGGCGATTAATCCGCTTCTTCGATCTTTATCTTTTCGTTTGATTTTAGGGTTATTTTCCGCTTCTTTCTTGCAGATAAAAGGAGCTGCAAAATAACCAAAATCGAGTAAGGGTCTGCGAGTGCTTCAATATACGAGGTAAATCCAACCGATTACCCATGAAAATGTCATCTTGTTGGTAAGTTTCTATGATTCTTGTTCATTTTTTTGATTGGGGAAGCCTACAGCTGATTACCCATTTATGTTCTTGGATGAATATAGAGAAATCATTCTTGTCTTATATTTCGGCTGGTTTCAAAATATTGGAGTTGTTTTCTGATTTCTTGCCTACTGCTATTGTTGTGATTGCTTTTGATTTTGCTACTTCTATTGCTGTGCCTATAGCCGATTGGGGCTGCTTTATGTTCTTTGGAGACGATTATGTGCATGATGTATGCGTAGTATGCAGTTTTTATACGAGGGCATTTTTTGCGAGAATCAAACCCAATTTCTGTGAGTTTTTACACGAGGCTTGTTTTTACCAGACATATCGTGATGGTTAATTGATGGGGTTTCTGTGAGTAATTTTTGTTCCCGTTTGATTTTGTTTGTGAAAAAAATCTGCTTTTTGAATGTCTTTGTTTGTTGGCTTGTTTTCAATATTATTTCTCAGGAATTGGCTTGTCTTCACCAAATGAGCTCGCTATCTCACCGTTCACTCCAATCTCTAGGTGCAAAATATGGGTCGTTGATTCTCCTTTGTTTCGGCAGTCAGCCTGTGATCATCGCCCAATCAACAGAAGCAACAAGTGAGATGGTGAAGAAGCATGGCAAGTCATTTAATTGCATAGGTATCAGTAGACAGGTTCAGTAGTCTGAATTGCTGCAATGGCAAGTCATTTAATTGCAGATGCTTACCTTAAACTCTTAGCTCTATTTTTTTATTTATTTTTTTGTTTGGTGTATCCAGTGAGTGAAAATTTACTTTTGGATGGTTATTTTCCTCTATCTATGTTGAAGGTACAAAATCTTTGTTGTTCGACTCTCAGTCTCTCATTCAACATGTGCAGAATATAAGCTCTGATGTATTGGGATTCACTGGGGATGAAGCCACAAGAAAGAACTTGAAATTGCTCATCTAGTCTCTCAGCCGGCTATTATGAAGATTAGGAAGAGGTGGACTTAAATCCATGAATGAAGTTTTGGATCCATGTATGATGTTTTGCCTCCAGTAGCCACATTGGAAGAAAGATGCTCTGTTCTTCACTCTCTTTTGGATGTTTTGCCGTTTTCCCAGTAGCCACATAATGTTGAAGAAAAAAAAATGAATGCTTGATCAAGTGGGAAAGCTGAAAATAGTTATATGATGTTCTTACGGTACTAAAACTTATCTTTGATTTCTATTGTTAATGATGAGAATATGCTTTAGGAATCTGTGGCCTTATATAATATTCATGTAAAAATTGTTTCTTGTTTCAAGGAAAAATATGTAATTTCATAATTTTATCATGAGATACAACAATATTACCAAATACACAAACGAAGATATCCATGTTTTTTGATACAACAAGAAAATGACACGGTAAATGTATTTTATAAAAATAGAATAAAGATAGTGTAATTTATATTTGAATATGCAATGAATTAATTAATTTGCTAAAAGTAAAAAAATTCTAAATATATACTAACTTAGCCCGAATGACATGAAATGAAGGATAAATATTATTTATTGTCTCAACGTTTGCATATTTTTACAATTATGTCCCAACATATATCTATTTTCAATTTGATACGTAGATATTAGTAACTGGAAATTGAAAGACGGGACATAATTGTGATTTTATTGATAATTATGAAAATGACCAAACATTGAAACCATACCCTAAAATGAAACCAAGTAAGAACTATATATAGTGTTTTATTATTTTGCTTTAAAAAAAGAAGAAGATAAAACTATGGTGATGTTAATAAGTTTACATGTTTGAAATGTATTCACATTAAATCTTTTCTTATTTCATTTTGATAGATGTCGAACATTTCTTCGTTTTGCTTCTAGAGATAATTAAGTTTGTCCAATGTCTTATCATAATCTTTGTGAATATCAATGCAATCTTTGAACTTTTTTTTTTGGTTATTCTTCGTTTTCGATTTCCTTGCGCTTCATGATGAGTCAACTCTATATTTGATTTTTTTTTCTACTCTTCTACTTGAATTGGCTTAGTGGTCTTTCTTGATTTTTTTTTCTTCATATAGTTGTAGTAATAAAGAGTAATTAAAACATTTAATTGTAAAAGTATTCTCAATTTATTTTGTTAAAGTGATCTTTCAAAAGTATAATAAGTCTAAATAAACTTAAGCAAAAAATAGTTTTTATGTGTTACTCTAAAATATTATTATAATGTTTTAAATACATTAAGTGAGTTCAAAGAAATATTCACTTACCTTTAACGTGTCAGTGACTAATGTGACAATATCAATTGGGGAGTTTACCCTAAATCTATATTATAAAAAAATAATCCCTACCAAAAAACTCCATTATATTCTATTAAATGAAAACTTTACACATTAAATATGAGCACAATAGGTACGGAACAATTCTATGTGAGTTCGATCTTCTAAACTAAACATTTTCCTTAATTCTTACAAGAACTTAAATACTTTTAATTTATGATATGACTTCTTACTTATATTTTATGATATATTTAATTAGTAGAACTTTTATAATTAATAATTTTTATTTTGAATAGATGCTTGATTCTTTTTATAATATTCACTCCGTTCCATAAATTAAGTTTCAACTATTATATTTAGTAGTCCCACAAATTTCATCACATACCTATAATGAAAATTCTAAAATTCATTATACGTAATAAAATACACAATGTGACAATACTATTATATTGTGGCCCGCCAAAAATAATTACTCCGTACAATTTATCCCAAATTTCTCTTTCTTACTCATAATTTTCAAAAATACCCCTAAAAATTATTTATCCTGCCAATGTTATTATAGACAATTCATTTTCTTAACATTTATGTTTCATAATCTGTATCTAAATTTATGAGACGGGGAAAATATTAATTTAAACTATAACTAAGTTTCACAATCCCATAAAATTATTATTTTTTTTTTTTTTTTTTTTTTTTTGGTAAAATGAAAATTTTCTATTTCACCAGTAATCAAGTCAAACCAGCACCTCTCAACCTACATAAAACATTCAAACAATAAATCAAAAGAAACACCCCTACGACCTCAACAACCTCCTCAATTGACTATCAGCATCACAACAAGTTGCAAGCTGTAGTTGACAGAGTCTAATCACCACCTCCGCTGCAGACTTGTTTCCTTGAAATCTTCGACGGTTCCTCTCTTTCCAAACAAAGTAAACTGTCGTAGCCAGTGCAGTACGATACATTTTTTGTTTTCCCGTCTTTGATCCACACTGCGTCACCAATATCCTCATTTCTACCACTCTGTCACTTCCTGCCAAACACGGGCTGAAAAAGTACACTTAAAAAATAAGTGAGTCAATGTCTCATCCTCCTGCCCACAAAGGCTACACACATGATCCACTTGAATGTTAAGCTTCAACAGATTCTCATAAGTGCTTAATCTCTTCATCACAGCTAACCATGTAATAAAAATACTCTTTGGCGTAGCTCTATTATTGCTAAGGAGTTTCTGCCACGCTACTTTCTGAACTGGACCCCTCATCGCCACATATAACTTCCGAACCGAGAACACCCTTCCTTCAAGAAATTTATCTCCTTCAAAAACTGTGGCCAAGTAATCTCTAGCAGCAATGATTTTTTTGACAACCCATGAAGCTTGCTTAGGCTGAATCATGGTTGTAATATCTTGATTTTTTTGTAGTATCCATGTACCCATTGTACCCACGCCTTATCCGCCTTTTGAGAAAGATTCCAAAGTAACTTACACAATGCCGCCTTGTTCCACACTCTCAGATCCACAACATTCCAACCACCTGCTGCAGTAGGAGCACATATTTGTTCCCATGCAACGAGTGCTCTTTTCGATACCCCTGTCTTCCCTGTCTTCCCTGTCCATAGAAAAGTTCTACACGCCGCTTGTAGAACTTTGATGATTTTTTGAGGCAACAAAAATACTTGACACCAATAAGTTTGTATGCTAAAGAGAACTGACTTTATCAGCTGCATTCTCCCAGCATAGGACAACAACCTAGCTGACCAACAATTAATTCTAGCAAGCATTTTCTGAATGAGGGGTTGACATTGCATAATAGAGAGCTTTTTTGATGAGAGAGGAACCCCTAAATACTTGAAAGGGAGCTCACCTTTTGTCATACCAAATTCCTGCAAAATCTCCTCTTGTATATCCCATCTAACACCTCCAAAGTATATGCTGCTCTTCGCTTGGTTAGCTTTTAAACCTGAAGCTTCTGAAAATAACTTAAATGCACCCATAAGTTGCCTCAAAGAACTAATATCTCCACGGGAGAATAACAACAAATCATCAGCAAAACAAATATGTATGAGACCAAACTTCTTACATCGGGGATGAAAATGATATTGACTCTGAGACTTAAGGCCCATCAAACATCGGTTCAGATATTCCATGCATGTAACAAATAAGTACGGAGATATAGGATCTCCCTGTCTTAGACCCCTTTTTGCTTCAAAGGGCATAGTCAATTCCCCATTCACATTGATAGTATAAGATACTGTGTTTAAACACACCATTATCCAGTTTACAAATCGATATGGAAAACCTAACTCCAACAATAGGTATTTCATAAATGGTCATTCCACTGAATCATAGGCCTTCTGTATGTCAATTTTCACCATGCACCTTGGTGAAATGTTCTTCCTCTGATACCCTTTGATGAGCTCATGACTCAACAAGATATTATCAAATATAACTCTCCCTTTCACAAAAGCAGATTGACTCTCCCCTACAATAGACCCCAATACTTTCTGCATCCTGTTAGCCATTACTTTAGAGATGATTTTGTAAATAACAGCACAACAAGCAATAGGCCTAAATTCCTTGATAGTGCTAGTATTTTCAGTTTTAGGCAGTAAAGTAATCAAAGTTCTATTCACCTGTTTAGGTAAAAAACCACTGGTGAAGAATCCTTGAACAACATTAACAACTTCATCGCCAATTATATCCCAAGACTGAATAAAGAAATAAGCATTGAAACCATCAATTCCTGGAGCTTTATTAGGATTCATACCATGCAGAGCATCTTTAATTTCCTGCGAGCTTACCACTTGGCTTAGCAGTTGTTGTTGATGAAGTGTCAAAACTGGTCCCCTACCAATAATTTCTCTGTCAACCATAGGAAGGGAAGGAGTTGCACTTCCCATAAGTTTCATATAGAAGTCTCTTACTTCCTCTTTGATCATCTGTTGAGTGGAGCATTTAGTTCCATCAGCTTTGACTAGAACTTTAATCGCATTATGGCTCTGTCTAGCTTTAGCATAAGCATGGAAAAACTTGGTGTTAGAATCACCTAACTTAATCCACTCTGCTCTTGATTTTTGTTGCCATATTTGTTCTTCAATACTACTCCATTTTTCCAGCTCTTGTAGCATGTTTTTTTCTTCTTGAATAAGCTGAGAATTTAGATGGTCAAGGGCTAATTTTTGCTGAACCTCCTCAAGCATAATTCTCAAAGACCCCACCTTCTCTGAAGTTCTCTTGAAATGAACCTGATTGAGCTGTTTCAGAGGCTGTTTTAGAGCTTTACATTTATACCAAATATTGAGCAAACCATTACTATGATGATGTTGCTTCCAACCATCAACCACAATCGAATTGAAACTTGCATGAGAGGTAAGAACATTCAGAAATTTGAATGGAGTATTCCTTTGAATCTGCTCAGTGATGAAATTGATGAGCTGAGGGGCATGATCTGAAATATTCTTGTCTAAAATCTCCACAATGCACGACTGATAAGAATTAAACCATTCTAAATTGGCCACGCTTCTGTCAATGAGGGATAAAATTCTATCTTCTCCCTGCTGGTTATTACTCCAAGTGAACACACCCCCAACCATCCGTACCGGTGTAAGCCCACTATTTCTCAAACATTGGGAAAAATCTTTTGTTTCACTTTCAGTAACTGGATTCCCCTGAAATCTCTCATCAAATCTTAAGATAGTATTAAAATCACCTCCAAATAATAGAGGACCATTAATGCTATGACTAACTTGTTCCATAAAAATCCACAGATCTTTCCTTAGCTCAGTAGTATTGAAAGCATAGACTGCAACAAAATTCTGACTAAGTCCAGAGAACAAATCAGTAATGCTACAATGTATTGCTTGAGCATGAGCTTCCACTAGTGTCACTTCTACCTTCCTTGGATTCCAACCCACCCATATTCTACCATTAACAGCATAAGAGTAATTATTTATAAAATCCCAATTCCTACATATTTTCTCAGAAGTTCTTTGAAATTTCTCTTGCTTCACCCTAGTTTCCAATAAAGCCACAATATCTACATTATTTCTTTGCAGAAAGAGATTAATCTCTTTCTGCTTGAAGGGTTTGTTACAACCCCTCACATTCCACATAAGAAGCTTCATTCTAAACCGAAGGGGAAAAGGTCCCCGCCTGTATAATCTGTTGTACCCCATTGCCCACAACTTCATAAGAATTAGTCGTACTGATACTTTCAGTTCTAGCAGGCAAACCACTATGAGTAGTTGTTTTCTTAGGCTTAGACCACCCCTCTTCATCTACTATATCCTTCTTCTCTTTTCCTTTAATTGAAGTTATAACCGGCCCCTTTTCAACTGGTTTAATTTGGTGCTGAACTTCTGGCGCAGTAGCTTTTACTTTCCATTGTTGTTTCTGCGGAACAGGCCATTGTGGTTTTCCCTTAGTATTGCAATCATGCCCAACAACTTGACATGTTTTACAAAAGGGTGGAAACCAATCGTATATCACTTTCTGTTCTATTCTAGTTCCATTCTCTCCCTCAATCAAAATTTTGTGTTGGACAGGTTGTGTAACACAAAATTGTTATTTGCTCGTGTGTCAAGAACATCTTAATTATACTAAATTATATGTACATCTTATAAGTTAATGATCCAAATTATATTGATAACTAATATGATACTATGTTAATACGATTCTAGTTCATACTAAGAAACATATATGTTTGATTAGAAACGCTCCAATACACATCCATTGGCATAATTAATTTGCTCACGGTTCATGAAGAACAAGGAAAAGGGAAGAGAAGAATAATGAAAAAGAAATTTGAAGATTGCATTGATATTACAAGTGATGATGATGAGACGTTGGACAAATTTATCTATAAAAGCAAAAAGAATAAAACTTTGACATCCATCAAAGTCAAACAACCGCATACAGTAACATAGATAATTATAGTTTTTACGTCATTTCATTTTATATCTTAAGCATTTAATGAATATTATATCTTTGCTCTAATTTTACTTGATTTGATAATTTAATTTTTTTTTTGAAGCATTTCACAATTTAATTGGTGATGTAAATCATGCAATAATAATTATTTCGGTGTTTACTTAATAAATTTCATGTATATATTTTCGACAACCTTATTCTAGATGTTAGTCTCTATAATCGATCAAGTATTGATTGCACATAAATCCACTCATGTTTTTTCTTTTATGAATAAAACAATAAGGCAAAAACTCCTCCCCAATCGAACCATGCGGTTGTGTTCTTATCCAAATCCTTATTTATGAAGAAAAAAAAAATCTTCAGCAAAAGTGACAATTGTTGTTAATCAAAGTGTTATTTGTTATGAATAAAAGTGTCAATATATGTGATGATCGAAATATTCATTTTTTTTTAACAGCTTGATATTATATTGATTTCATACTGTGGCTTATTTATATAAATATTAGTTTATACAACATCTTGCGAGTGATTAGAGCATATTCTATTTTCACGATTTAAAATATTCGTTACTCATATTTTCCTTAAAAGTGTCATTTGTCATGAATAAAAGTGACAATTCACATGAATAAAAGTGGCAATCCTCTTATGGTCGAAATAGTCAATTTCATCAACTTCGATTGTATTGAATCAATATTTATGGTTATTTATATAGATTTTATGTATGAGTATAAAAATATATTCTACCCTTCACAAGAAAAAATATTCATTACTCTCGTATTTTTTGTTAAAGTGACAATTCTCGTGAGTAAAAGTGCCAATCATTCTGAATAAAAGTGACAATCTCTGTGATGTTTTAAAAGTATCAATTGTTATAAATAAATGTGCCAATTAGGTCCAGTGTCAATTCTTGTGAATAAAAGTGTCAATTAGATCAGACAAACACAACACACTCACACACACGTACCCGGAGTGACTCGAACCCCCACCACGGGGCCGAGCTAACAGGAGTGTGTCCCAAATAGTAATCTGAATCGTGTTTTCTAGCAGAGGTTTGTTCTAATATTAGTAAAATTAAGTATTGCAACTTCCTTTGTTTTCTTTTTTCCGAAATTAAAGCTGAACACTTTGTTTAAAAAAGTCGTTGCTTGGGCACATATACTCGCAATTATAAATTAATAGATGTATGTTTTTTATGAGCATAAAAGCCAAAATAAACATTATTTTGTAATTAAAATACGAATGTACTTTGTAAAAGACTACTTTCATAATTTTAATTTTTTAAATCTTATGGATAATGATGAAGAGTTATAATAGGACAATAATACTAAGCTAATTTTAAAGGTAATTATACAGTTACACTATAAAATTTTAAGAGATAATATGCCTAATTAATTGATGTGGCCAGTGAATCGCATGCATAATGATTAAAAGGAATTATTAAATAATAGTATTTAAATTACAACAATATCCTTAAACATAGATTTTTAATAGGGATAAAATAGGCAAACCAAAATTTATAAGAGTATGCTCTTTTATAATAGTAATAGATTCTACGTCAAATCCCTTCCATCTTGGTGCTTTCTTTGGTGATGAATTGTGAAATGACAATTTCAAAAGTGGCAACAATCGTTTGAAAAAGGAGTGAAGATTTAACAGACAACATTACAGGATAATGTAAATTCTGCGGTGAGATGTAGAGCTTCTAGCACACCATGCTCTTAAGATGCATCCCTCACCATAACCAATCTTAATAATCCTCACACCAACGACATTTATCAAGTTTACTGTTGCAGTGTTGCATTAGCTACTAATCTATAGGTTCAGATATATCTGAAATCTGGTTTGATTTAAGTACACATAATATTCGAAGATAAGCTAGAACGGAGAGGACCTTGAAGTCAATGTAAAAAGTCAACATATATCATATCAAATTCTAATGATTTCCAACAAGTATAATTCTTCTATACAGTAGAACACATAGGAATAACATCTACTCCAAAATCAGCGTAGACCTTCATCAGTGCGATCCCAAAATACCAACTCCAACTAACTGCTCGTCTTAAATTGTGTAAACAACCACATATTAATCCTATGAATCCTAAGTTGATGTCGTTCTAGAAACCTTTTGGTGAACAATCACTCAACCAACTTTTTATATCTAAACGTGAACTACATGACCAATAAAATTTATAGTTTCACAAGTCCAACACTCGTATTCTATTTCATCTCCACTCCCAGAATTAGGAAAATCATTTGAAATATAACAACCCCAACAATTCTGATTCATCACAAATACCATTGTGAACTCTACACCCTAATTTAAAAAAACCTACGATGCTACTAATGATAAGAGATTTCACGGCATCGACCAAGTTAAAAGCTACTCTGATTTTAAATAATAAGAAGTCAAAAGCTTTAGATATACCGTAACATCTACTCTACATGTCTTGGAAAACAAACATATTCTGATAATAATAAAATATTAATGTTCTCACTACAAATCACTAGCAAACATAAGTAAATCATATAGCCAAACTAAAGTAACTAGAAATCTTGTATCCACAGACTAGTCCAGAAATAACTAAATAAAAACACAAGTTCTACTATTTAACAAGTCAAATATTGAAGGCTGGAACATCATGGACAATTATTATCTTGCCGAGGAGTTGATCAAGACATACGGGGAGGAACTACAGTATTACAGCACGATGTATGGTGAAAATCAATCTCAGGAAGGCCTACGACTGTATATCGTGGGACTTTCTTAGAGATGTTCTATACGGGCTAAACTTTTACCCCTGCTTCATTTATTGGATCCTCACGTGTGTCACTTCAGCCACCTTCTCCATTGCCATCAATGGGGGAAGTCATGGGTTTGTTAGGGGACAAAAGGGATTGCGCCAGGGCGACCCGATGTCCCCGACTCTTTTTTTTTTTGCATGGATTATCTATCTCGTCTTCTTCATGCTCGCACACACACTTCCACTTTTATTTATCACCCTAAGTGCAACACTACTGATATCACTCATTTGGCATTTGCAGATGACCTGCTCCTCTTTGGATGAGGCGACCCGGACTCCATGCGAGTTCTTCGAGATACCTTGGACGAGTTTATTGTGACTTCTGGGCTTGCTCTAAATAAGTCCAAATCGCATATCTTCCTCGTTGGTGTTCGGCCGTACGAGAAATAGGAAATCTTGGAGCTATTCAGTTTTCCCGAGGGCACTCTCCTGGTTGAATACCTGGGACTGCCCTTGGCTTTTAAATCTCTTACTACTCGTGATTATGCCCCTCTTATTACTCAAATCTCAAATTTCATTCACAAGTGGTCTTACTCAAATATATCTCGTGCAGGTCGCTTGGAGCTTATTCAATCGGTTCTGCATGGTGTGGAATGCTATTGGCTCCAGGCCATCCCTCTGCTGGCACAGTTATCAAAAGAATCACAAAGTTTCTCAGGAAGTTCTTGTGAGGCAGTTCCTATTGCCATGTGTCTTGAAAAACAATGTGCCTCCCGCAAAAAGAAGGGGGTTTGGGTCTTCGTGACCTGGCTATGTGGAACAAGGCATTTCAGTCGAAAACCTTGTGGAACATAAATACCAAAACAAACATCATTTGGATCAAGTGGATACACGCTGAATACCTCCAAGGATAGGACATTTGGGAATTTCCTTATCCCAAACGGGATGCCCCTCATATAACAAACATTTTACGCATTCGTGATCAGCTGATACTTGATTGTGGGGGAAACCTCAATGATGCTAAAGCTAAACTTGTTGGCTGGTTTGCAGGTTCCGAGGCATATGAGTACTTTCGGGCCAAGGGCGAGAAGAAATTCTGGCACAAGGCTATTTGGAGCTCCTATATCCCTCCTAAATTCTCTGTGACCATGTGGCTGGCTCTGTAAGGAAGGCTGAAGACGCTGGACATAATGAAGCATTCTGATATCGCCCGAGGTTGTGTCTTGTGCGACAGTTCTGATGAAATCCATGATCACTTGTTCTTCAAATGTGAGAAAGCTATGGCTGTGTGGTTGGGTATTTGTTCGTGGTTGCGATGCAGAAATTAGATGACTACCATCCCAAGTGTTGTACGGCGTTTTCAGAGAGACAAGGCTGGTTCGGGAATCATTCGGAAAGCAAAATGGTTGGCCCTCGGTGGTACTGTTTAGTACTTGTGGCAGCACGTAACCTCAAATATGTTGAAAGAAGCCGTTCGAGGCTAGCCGTGTGATTAAGGAAATCAAGCTAGACGTCTACTGTGTTTTCTACTCACTTTTTATGGCTGACACTGTGATGTCACACATGGACATCAATACTAGCTAGCTATGGTATTTTTTATTTCTTTTTTTCTCCCGGCACTTGCCGGGCACCAATTGTATAACTCTATTATTATTATTTGTGTTTTTTTGGGTGTGTGGAGAGACCGCGCTAGGCCCAACCGAGGCGGTGCACCTCATTCTCTTTCTCCCCTAGGATTGACGTATGTTCATTGATAGCTCACGGGCCCGCTAGTTACGGAAGTGGGCTATCTGTGTAGCATATGTTCGATTCTTTCTGGTGTGTCTTTTACTATTTTAGTCCGTATCTTTCCGGAGCCTACCTGTTTTGGCTTCGTTTTCTCCTTTTTCGCCTTTATGAGCCGTTGTACCCCCTGGCATTGTACCGGGTTCATGTGTCTGTATCATCCTTTTTATATTTATGCAATTACCTTTTTCTGCAAATATTAAAATGTGTAAAATAAATTCATAGAACCATTGCCACTATTGCCACCAAGCCAATGCCCAAACTCCTCAATCTGACAAAAATAGATAATAAGGGGTGAGCATACTCATACTCAGTAGGGACACACATATCTAAACTATAAATAACCAGTCATGTAGACACCAATATAAACCTCAATATATAGCACTGTGGGCTTTTACCCCAAGGATAACAATAACGGAAATGTATACTTGCGCAAGATTTTTCATAGTTGATGACTGCACGTAGCGATTTCATCACATAGTTAACATATAAGCATAACAAGTAGCATATGGCAGAAATTAGGCAATCATGTATCAGAGTAAGAAATCCCCACCTTAAAAGCACTTGAGTCTGTAAACTTTCAGAGAAAGGTCTATCCTTGACTCGCTATGTCGCGTCTACAAGAAAATAAATCTAACTCAGCACAAGAAATTCGTATTTTAACCTCCAACTCTTTTGCCTAATCTTTTAATACAAATATATATCCACCAAACTATATGGTACCTATGTATACTTATATATATATATATGGCTGTAAGTCTTTACAATATGCATTGATATATGAATATCAGTAGCTCAAAATAGAGAACAAATGATTGAATCCACACACGCACACACACACACACACACACACACATATATATACATATATATATATTAATTGAAATATCATATGAAATCATAGAATCCTCCAGCTAATCACTAATCGCAACACAACACAGTCTAAATTGTCACTTCATGTCACTTCATCAAATCTAAAACAAGGAAACAACAGACTTACAAGCTTATTTGTCACTCGGATGGATGGGGTTGTGGTAGAAGAACAGGACTTTAATTTGGGAGCAGGGTTGAGTTTCAATCGTCGACATATTGGGCTCTTCTCTGTCAATACGCCTGGAAGTTTAGCAGATGCTGCTACTAGGGTTTGGAATTGGGGGAATAATTTGTTGAAATTTAATTTGTTTAAATTACTTAACGTAACGTAACCTAACCTCCGCAGCCACTAACCTCAGTTAATTGAGGATATTAAAAATAATTCCACAAAAATAAATATATTTTGTAAATTACTAAATTGGACATTGCAGGCAAAAAGTTAAAAGCTGACGTGTATGGTTGAGATTAGAGCGGCAGGTGCCATATTGGGCAACATCCTATCTGCCGAGAGACTGAGAGAGAGAGGAGATGGAAACAATCTAATCCGAAAGCACAAAACGGATCGGGTTATGGTTAGTAGTGATTATTTGGAAACATATTGTATAAAAAAAATTAAAAATAACTAAACCCAATAATGTAATTAAATCACAATAAGCTATGTAAATCAATAACTATTAATGAAAACACTATTAATGCGAGAGAGAGTTTGGTAAAAGAATAAAATAGGCGTTATAAATAATAAAAAGGGAAAGAGAAAAATCTTGTGAGCACTTAAGAATGTGAAAAAGAAAAGGAGAAAAATTAAGGGACAAAAGAATAGCAGAATTGGGGTGAATAAGCAAAGTTAGGAAATTAAAATTAGAGACGTATTTACCATAAGTTAGGAGTAATAGCCGTTAGACTATCTGTTTGGAGAATATAAGAAAGCAAAATCTAAGGGTTGAATTCAGTTTAGAGGAAATATAGTGATAGTGCTGGTGGTACGTGGAAATAAAAATCTAGTGAGAGATCTCTTCTCTTCTCTTCTTTTACGGTAGGCAGGGGATGAACTCGAACTCGAGCTCGAGCCGGTGCGCAGCGTGCAAGCATTTGAGGAGGAGGTGCCCCTCCGATTGCATATTTGCTCCCTACTTTCCCTTCAACAACCCACGTCGATTTGCTTATGTTCACAAGATTTATGGCACCAACAACATCGGAAAGATACTTCAAGTACGCAAACAATATACTAGTAGTACTATTTTAAGCCATGGCCCATGCATATATATATATATATATATATATATATATATATATGAAGGAAAGAAAATGAATGATGAATAAAGTGTGGTGCAGGATCTTCCGGTGGAGTGTCGGGGGCAAGCATCGGAGACGTTGTGGTACAAGGCGTTGTGTAGGATAAAAAATCCGGTATACGGGATAGCCGGAATGGTGAGTGTGTTGCATCAGCAGTTGAATGTTGCTCACTCCCAACTTTCTACCGTTAAGGCCGAACTTACCGCCCATCATCATCATCTAATTACCAACCACAACCAGTCCCAATCCAATAATACTGCTACTAATCTTGAACTTGATGATCATTTGTACCGCCACCAGCAGCAACTGCTGATAGAGAATGGTAGTCTCAATTACTAGGGATGTAAACGGGGCAGGACGGGGTCGGGTATGGCTTCCCCACCCCCATACCCGTCTCAAAAAGTTTCCCCCAAACCCGCCTCATACCCGTTTAATTCGGGGCGGGGACAGGGGTGGGGATTCCCCGGTGGGTACCCGTCTATAAAGTTTTTTTTTTTAATTGTAAGAAAAAAATTTGTATACTGGTAATATATAAAAACTTCATTCCAATAAAGCATCTAAAATATTTTTTAAAGTAATCAAGCATGCAAAAACTTCAATCTGAAACTCAAATTACAGAAGTTTTCGAACAATACTACTGATTCCATTAACTTATACCTCAAAAAAAAAAAAAAAAAAAAACCATGATAATTTCTTGGCTTTTGATCAAACATGTGGTGGGCTTTTCAACTTGATTCCATGCTGCTGATAGTGGTGCAGTAAATATTTTCTTATTAGAATTCCATCAAACTTCAAAATCCACATAACTTGGTCCCTATAATATCATAGAAAGAAGAGTATGTCAAAACTTACAGCTAAATAAAATCAAAACTTTTATATAATTGAATCTTATAGATTATTTTACCTCTCCTTCATCCTTTATATTTTCATCAATTCTTAAACACTTGCGAATTTTTGTGGATGAATCTGAAAGAAGAAAGAAAGAAATATAAAAGTTATTATTTTTAGTTCAAAAGAAAGGAAGAATAATGAATATATTTATGATAGAACGTACCCTTTGTAGTTTGTATCAGTAACTCGGCGTGACTCGTGAGCAAATTTGCAGGCAAGAATGTAAGTTTTTTTTTTTGGGTTGCAACAAAGAAAGAATGAAAATGATGATGGGTTGCGGCCTTGCGGGAATCAAAGAGAGTAAATGATTCGAAGAAGATGAAAGTCTCGCAAATTTAAAAAGCCAATTAATTGTAGAAGTCTAGAAGATGAGGAGTCTCAGAGAATTTGAAAAGTCTCTGCTAAATACGTAGTATTAAAGATTGAGTGTAATATAATATTATATAAAAATATATTATGTGTTATTATTCAGGGCGAGTGCGGGGCGGGTATCCATAAACCTGTCCCCGACCCGAACCCGCTTCGGGTAAAGGATTGTATACCTGACCCCGACCCCGATTCCAAATTTTGCCTCCGCCCCCGACCCATTAGGGGCAAGATTTCATCACAAGATTTTTCATAGTTGATGACTGCATGTAGCGATTTCATCACATAGTTAACATATAAGCATAACAAGTAGCATATGGCAAAAATTAGGCAATCACGTATTAGAGTAAGAAATACCCACCTTTAAAGCACTTGAGTCTGTAAACTTTTAGAGAAAGGTCGATCCTCGACTCGCTAAGTTGCGCATACAAGAAAATAAATCTAACTCAGTATGAGAAATTCATATTTTAAGCTCCAACTCTTCTGCCTAATCTTTTAATACGAATATATATCCATGAAACTATATGGTACCTATGTATACTTATTTTATATATATATATATATATATATATATATAGGTATATAAGTCTTTATAATATGCATTGATATATGTATATCAGTAGCTCAAAACAGAGAACAAATGATTGAATCCATATATATATATATATATATATATATATATATATATATATATGTCAAATGCAATATTAATTGAAATATCATATGAAATCATAGAATCCTCCAGCTAATCGCTGATCGCAACACAACACAGTCTAAATTGTCACTTCATCAAATCTAAAACAAGGAAACAACAGACTTACAAGCTTATTTGTCACTTGGATGGATAGGGTTGTGGGAGAAGAACGACACTTAATTTGGGAGCAGGGTTGAGTTTCAATCGTTGATATATTGGGCTCTTCTTTGTCGATACGCCGGGAAGCTTGGTAGATGCTGCCCGTAGGGTTTAGAATTGGGGGAATAACTTTGTTTGAGACTCGTCGGGAGTTGTGATGGACAGCTCATTCACCTACAAAATAGAAGCCCGCTCAAGGGGGCATATATACAAACGAGCTAATCAGATAAAGAATGGGGCTCGACAAAAAAATACACTAAAATCTAACCGTGCAATCTGAAATTAGGATAACCAAGTTGGTCCATCCTAAGCATAGACAAAAAGGCCTCGGGGCTGAGCTGGTATCAAAGGTGGTCATCGTCTGAAGCCAATGACCGAGGCGCGCCATGTAGTCTGCCGGGCGATTGCCCCCCGAATGAATGTGAGAGATCTTAACATGTAAATCACTAATCAGGAGACGGATCCAGGTGATAGTGATACGAGTGAGCCCGGATCCATGGCAATCAGAGGTTAGCAGGGCCACGACGGCAGCGGCATCGAGCTCGATCCACACATGTATAGAAAGTTGGGAGGCAATGAGAAGGCCGTGGTAGACAGTCTGGAGCTCAGCATCGAATCTCGAGGCTGCCTGAAGAGGTAGGCTGAAGGCAGACAAGAGCGCAACCCGGTGGTCACAAACCAAGCCTCCACCGGGAGCTCTCATCTGCCCTCTGTCGAATGAACCATCCATGTTCAGCTTCACCCAGAGGGCTGGTGGCGGGCGCCATAGAACTGGCGTTGACCGGAGTGGCTGCCTCACAGGGGCAGAAGATGGCATAAAGTCGACCTGTGGAGAGTAGTCGCTCCACTGTGAGGGGGCAAGCTTCTTGGCCATAACCAAGAGCCGTAGATGCTATATCACCTGCGCAACAATGTGATAAGCGAGGAAAGGAATTCCACAGTGCTTGTGGTTGTTCCTTTCCATCCAGATAAACCATAATATAAGGCAGGGAACCAGAAAAGTGATGTGAGGTTGTGTAGTGTGTGGTGTGCGATTTCTCCAAAAGGAGAGTGCGTGTGCGATATCTATGGTGAGTGGTGGTTTGATGTGAAACCAGTGTGCAAAGTTCATCCAAACTTCCTTCATAATATCCCCAAGAGAAAGAGGTGGGAGAAAGACTCGATGTGAGGGGACTGGGGACAACAAGAACACTTCCGTGACTGGACAAAGGTTCTACCGGGATACGATGGTGTAAGAGGCACCATAAAAAGAAAGAAATATTTGGCGTGAGGCAATCATTCCATAAGGCACGGAGAAGGGGTTGGCGAGGGGACCTCTGCCGAACCTCTTCCCAAGCAGAAGATAATGAAAACTCACCATGGGGGGTCAAATCCCACCTCATGACGTCTCGCTCTCCCCACAAGATCGGCGTCCTGCTCAAGGAATCAACAAGCTCCTCGGCAATATGAAAATCATGTGTATATGTATGCAATGCATGAACATGCCAAGAATGATGATGAAAATGAGAAACAGGCACGTTAGCAAGATGTATATCAGAACACAAATCAGACAGAGGGGCATCCCCATACCAAACATCGTGCCAAAAACTGACCACCCCAGGATCCAACGAATGTGCTGCTAGGCCACATCACCCTCTCTGTAGAGGCGCCGCCAAGTAGCACTATGATAGGAATGGAGAGGCCCGTGGCCAGGAAAATCAGGGTGACCGTACTTGGATAAAAGGAATTAGGCCCAGAGAGAATCCTGAGCACGAAACCTCCACCACAGCTTGAAGCTAAAGGCCGAGACCAAATCGCGAAGATGACGAAGCCCCAGCCCACCTTCTTCAACCGGGTGACAGATCTTTATCTAAGCGATCCAGTGAGCCTTCTTGGAGGTGTCAGTCGAGTTCCAGAGGAAATGGGCCATGACCTGCTCCAGCATGCGAAGAGCTTTCTTAGTCGGTTCCATGATCTGAAGATAGTGCAAGGGGATCGTGGTGAGCGTGCTCTTGACAAGAGCAAGTCTCCCACCAAAGTTGAGATGCCGGTGGGACCAGCTGTGGACACGCGCGGTCATTCTCTGTCTGAGGTCAATGAAGAGGTCAGTCTTCATGTGGCCCCTGTAAATGGGGATCCCCAGATAGAAGAAGGGAAGGAAGCCCTGCTGGAAGCCCGTGGAGAGATGAATCAGTTCCCCCCACTCTTCCTCATGCTTGGGGGCAATGAAGAAGTTGTTCTTTCGGAGGTTAATGGATTGACCCGAGGCAGCCTCATAATGTCAGAAAAGGGACATGATACGTGCGAGGGTGTCGGGGTGAGATTGGGTGAAGATGATAACATCATCGGCATAAGCCAAATGAGTGAGAGAGAGGCGTGTCCTGTTGGTGCTGAAGCGTAGCCGTCTCTGAGGGGTCATGAGAGAGTTAAGGGCTCTAGACAGGTAATTAGCAACAAGCATGATGAGGGATGGAGAAAGAGGGTCCCCCTGGCACAGACCACGAGAGGAGGGGAAGAAACCTGCGGGTGAGCCATTGATCAACACCGAGAACCAGCAGTGCTCGGTGCACCGTCTGATCATGCTTATCCAGCGCTCAGATAATCCCATGCGCTGAAGGACGAGATAGAGAAAAGGCCATTGCACTCTATCATAGGCCTTCATCATGTCAAGCTTGATGGCAACATTAGGACTGGGATGAGAAAGGGACAGGTCCCTTATCATCTCTTAAGCAAGCAAGAAGTTCTCGCTGATGAGACGACCCTTGATGAAGCCGCTTTGATTGGGGGCAATGAGATGCAGCAGGATGGGAGCGAGACAGGAAGTGAGGATCTTGGAGATGATTTTGTTGGTGACGTTGCAGAGGCTGATTGGGCGGTAATCAGTCCAGGAGGTAGGTGCCTCACATTTGAGAAGAAGCACGATGGTAGTAGCAGTGAAACTTCTAGGCAACGGGCTGCCATTGAAGAAATCCCACACCGCGTTCTCCATATCCTGCCTGACAGTATCCCAACAAGCCTGGAAGAAAAGGGAAGTGAATCCATCAGGCCCAGACACACTGTCTTTGGAGATCCCGAACACAGCATCTTTGATCTCCAGAGGTGTGGGCCTCCGACAAAGCGCCTCATTCGCATCGGGATCAAGAATGGTGTAGATGTGGCTGAGATTGGGTTCCTCAAGATTCTGAAGGTCGGAGGTGAGAAGGTTGCGAAAAAAGAAAATGGTAGAATCACGAATTTGGGCCTCAGAAGAAATGAGCTCATGGCCCTCAAATATCGAGTGAATCCTCGATTTGCATCTCTTCTACTTCACCCATCCCTAAAAAAACTTGGTGTTTTGTTCGCCTTCTGTGACCCATCAAAGAGAAGCCTTCTGTTTCTAGAAGTCTTCTTCTATGTTAGCACAAAGAGTGTATTCAGCCAAAGCTTTCAAGAATGACACTCTGTTTTTGCGGGACGGATCGCTGTCGAAAGCCTCTTGAAGAGCAAAAAGACCCTCTTCAGCAACCCTAACACGCTCAGAGATGTGCCCAAAGACATTCCAGTTCCAAGTTTTGAGGTGTTTCTTCACCCTAGCAAGCTTAAACTGAAGGTTCAGCATGCCGGAGAAACCCGTGGGAGAAGCCCAGACTTGAGACACACCCTCGAGGAAGGTGTGATGCCTGACCCACATGTTCTAAAAGCGGAAGGAGGATTTGGGAATTTTGGAGGTGAAAGAGCACCGGATGAGGAGGGGGCCGTGATTAGAATTCCTGGTTCTAGGAAGGTGGGTGATCCTAGTGACAGCAAAGCAAGACGACCAGGACTCGCTAAGGAGGATCTGGTCGAGGCGCTCATAGAGGCCAGTTCGCTCCCAGGTGAACCTGGGCCCATCAAAGCCCGTATCAAGCAAATGGCAGTCCGCGATGGCATCGGCAAAATCCATCATCTCATTACGGCGATCGGTGGAGCTTCCTTCCCGGTCGTGGTAGTGAATGAGGGTGTTGAAATCACCTCCCACAATCCAGGGAAACTTAAAGGAAGAAGGGCTGATATCCCTCAAATCGTCCCAGAGCTCGAGTCTTCGAGAACGATCACACGAGTCATACACAGCGGTAAGGAGAAGAGGCTTGGCTAACAACAAGCTATCAGAGATCCTCAGGCGAAGAAGCTGAGAGGTATCTCAGATGATATCAATCTGAAAGCGAGCCTCGCAGAAGAACCATATTTTGTTTTTGCAATTCGCAACTCCCTTGGGAAGACCGATTTTGCGACAAATTTTGCCGAATTTGGGATTATTTTTCATGGGTTTGGAAATGGCGACAAAGGATAACTTGTGTGCAAGAACTAAAGAATGGAGCTGTCGGAGGGTGGACTGACTGTTGATCCCTCGAACGTTCCAAACTAGGAAGTTCACACACATCATCAGATGAGGGGGGAGAGGGAGGAAACTCCCTCCATCAAAGTATCATGAAAGCCAATCTCACCGTCCTCTAGCTCATCACGCCAGAAGGAATCATCAGAATCGATGGTGCGGTTCCCATCACGCTGATCGGGCTCAGCGTTAGTAGGATCATCCACACCGTCCGAAGCAATGGCCTCGAATTTGTTCTGACAAGCAAGAGATCTATGAGGAGAGGGGGAGCGAGAAGAAGAGGTCGTATAGTCATCAGAGACGGGGTGCAGACCCCACAACGCGCTTCTCATCACGACGGCGCTACCGCCGTTGATTGTGTTTCTCTTTGGGAAGAGGGTAGGGTTGGGGTTCCGGAATGTGGTGCGTGGTGGGTGTGGCGGCTGGAGTAGAAGGATGTGAAGTGGAAGGAGGTGCAAAGTGTGCGCGGTAGAGGGGTGTGAGGTTGAAGGAGCAGCGGTGGCGAGTCTGAGGGGGGCGTGGGGCCAGAGGGGGGTGCCTTAGTGGCAGGAACCACACGAGAACGGGATGAATGATGGTGTTGCTTAGGTTTGGGGCCCGAGGTGGAGGGGAATTTCCTAGGAGGTCTAGCGATCCCATTGGTAGTGTAGCAGTTAGCAACACAATGCCCCACATGTCTACAGCCCAAACAATAATCTGACAATTTCTCAAAAACAATCTTTTGACTCAAAAAACTACCATCAATGTTCAGAAAAATTTCCCTAGGTATGGCAGCAGTCAAATCGACCTCAACATAAACACGAGCATAAGAGAGACGTGCACGTGTGATCATGTCATGATCCACTTGGACCGGAGTCCCAATCAGAGAAGCAGCCGAATGTAAAGCATGCATATCAAAGAGATGAACAGGCAGTCCAGGCAATCGACACCAAATCGGTACAACCAGAGTCTCATGAGACACATAAAAAATGGGTGTCCACTTAAACAAATGCATAGGGGCCCAAATGGGCCTCGAAGCCATGCTAGACATCAAATTCACATAATCATGCTTTTCTGTGAATGTAATGAGGATATGCCTAGAGTTTAAAAATCGCCAAGTTAAAGTACCTTGGAGCTTGATGTTTCCAAGGGCCTTAGCGATTTGAGCCGAAGAGGGGATGACTTGTGAAAATTTGCCCACCAAAGCGAGCTCCAATTTTTCTACAAGAGAAGAAGTGTCAGATTTGGAAAAGGTGATCATAGGCTTACCCTCATGGGTAGAGGTAGTGCCCAATATTTTTTTTTGGGAGGGATGCTTCCTTAAAATGAAGAGGAGCATTTTTTTGGTTTTTCAAGTAGGCTAGCGAAGGTGGGAATTTATGACCCGTCTAGATTTTTTTGTAGAGAGAAGTGTTCTGCGGGATTTTTTTGGGAGGAGGTAGAGGGTGGTATAGTGGTCAAATTTGGCAATGGAGGGAGTTGGGAATTTTTTGGAGGTGGGGAAATGGCAGCAGGAGGGTTGCGGTGAAAGTGGGGGTCGGTGGAGCTGGGGTGATCGGCACAGTTGGAGGAGAAATGAGAATTAATTTGAATAAGGGAGTGGGGTTGGTTAATTGGGGAAGAAGTGGGCTGGAGAAGGTGTCTTGTGGTAGGTGGGCTGTTGGGGGCCATGGGTTAGGGGCTTGGCTAGTGGAAGGGAAAGCGGGCTGGAAGGGAGTAGAAGAGGGGCTGGAGGGGCAAGATAGGCTGGGGCCCGGAGAAGTACAATCTTGGCCCAAGTTCAGAATAGGGCTTGAAGTAGCAAGTGCCGTTTTTCGTGAAGGAGAAGAGGGAGAGCAGCGGCGCTCGGAATCCGGGGGGAAAAGTCGGCTCCCTTGTTGAGCACGCAAACGGAAGTCGGGGAGGATGGACACAAGGCGGAAGAGAAGAATTGGACCGCCAATCTGGGCGGAGAACTCCGACACGATCTGGGCGGAGGAGAGGAGCGGGATCTGGCCTCGATTCGCGCTAATTTTCGCACGGCGGTGGCTGCCGGGGGGAGGAGAGGAAGATGACGGCTGGAATCGGGTTGTTGGCCGTCGAAAGAGCCGCACACGCCACTGTTATAGCGCATGTACGAACGAAAGGCAGATGTGGCAGCGGCATCGCCTTGATTTGCTAGCGATTGGTTGGGTAAGATGAAAATCTGATCGGATGGAAGTGAATGAGAATGAAAAACTTTCGGGGAGGGAAATTTTGGCGGCGATTGGGCGTCGCCAGAGGCGTGTGGCGCCGCCGGTAAAGGCGGCGGCATGCCGGAAATCAATCAGAATTCAGGAAAAAATAAAATAAAATTATAGATCCAAAAAGAAGCGAACGAGGGGAAGAGAATCGGAACAAAAACACAAAAACTAAGGGGGAAAATCTCTTTAAGAAGATTGAGTTTAACCTAACCTGACCTCATTTAAGTCAGGTAAATTTAAAAAAAAAAAAATTAAAAAAAAAAAAAAAGCTTAAAAAATGCTTAATAATGAAAGGACAAAATTAGACATTGCATGCAAGATTCACTTGCCACGTGTAGCGTGGATATGCGTTGGAGGCAGCTGCCATATTGGGCAACATCCCAAACTCGTATGACAAAGACAAACGAAAATACTATCTTCAACTCTGCAACTGAGCTCCTTCCACAATTTCTTCACCGCCGTTTCCATCAACCCTAATCTCCACTCCCGCCCCAGTCTCCATGGATATACTTAAAAGTGCGCGCTGCATTTCAACTCCATTTCGCCCCCCGCCGCTGATTCCCCATTCTTGTCTCGCAATTGCACTTTCTCTGGACAAACGGAATAGTATCAGAAAATGTAGAAATATGTGCTTCTAATTCCGACACAATTACGAAATCCACCGAAATTATGAGCAAAAAGGAACAAGATGACGGCGAGCTCAAGTCTTGGATGGAAAAGAACGGCCTTCCTCCCAGCAAAGTTATGCTCAAAGAAAGGCCTTCTCACGATTCCAACTATCACTCGATTCATTATGTAGCTGCCCGTGAAGATCTCCAGGTCAGCACTCTGCATTTTCTCAATTCTACTATTGGATTGAATTATTTCCTATTTCAAATTTTGCATTCTAGCTAGCTATTCTTTCAATGTTTAAAGGGGGCACGAAACGGAAGTAAAATCTTTTATTTTTACTATTATGCCGACTGAAACAAATATTTCAAATGGGCGCTTGATTTGTTCGTTGTATTGAACTTGATGTAGCTCCTAGGGAAACAGATTACTTCGTTTGATGTTTTGTGACCAGGAAGGCGAGGAAGCATTTTCTGTACCTGATTCATTGGTGGTGACGCTCGAGAAAGTTTTGGGAAATGAAAGTGTTGGTAAGACAGTGGCGGATGCTGGAAACATATATTTCCCTCTTTCATTTTTGTGCTAAATGAAGAGACCTTGGGGACTCACTCAGTCTTGTTGAGATTTGAATGGAAGTTGGTATCTTTTTTAAGCTATTGAACTCCTAGTTAATGATAGGGATGTACAGGGCTTTTGAGGTAGTTCACCCTTGATCTGTAGAAGGCAAAAACCAATAATGTTGCTTGTTAGTGTATGGCATTTGCTTTTTATCGTGGTACACCTTAGTAAAACCTAATTTTAAATGGATAACTCATTTTTTGGCCTTTGCCATGAACAACTGATCTTGCATTTGGTCCTCACCGCTTCTTTCTTATAAATGTTCATGCCCAAACCTTCTGAATTTTAATTCAGTTGGTGCTCCTCCTCCTCACCCCTGCAAAGGAAGAAAAAAAGAAGAAGAAAGGAAATTAGCTCCAAGTGTTCATGGCTGGATCATTATTTCAGGCAAGTTTCTGCAACTAATACAGTTATATACGATCATCCAAAAGAAATTTTGTTTTCTCTTTCTACAGAAGCTCGGTATTCTTTCTAATCTTGAATTTTATTAATTTTCTCAGCAATATCCATTTGATATCCCAACAGAGGCTTTCCCTTTCGAGATTTTCAAACAAGCTTTTGTTGCCATTCAATCCTGTGTGGTCATTTGCAGGTTTGTTGTGTATAGGAACATAGTCTACGTGTGAAATTTTCTTGTGAATTTCACAGTAATATCAACTTCAGATGAATCTGTCATACGGCATGAGTAGAAACACTTTCCATAAGGTGCCAAAGGTAATTTTTTATTCTGTTTTAATCCAGGGAGTTAGTATGGCCAGGAGATTTGCATTGGTTCTCCTTGGACCCCCGTTGCTGTCGTATAAAAGCAACTGCAAAGCGTTGTTGACTGCTGTTGATGGAGCTGTACAACTTGTTGTAGATCGGCCCTATAAAGCTGGGGAACCTATAGTTGTCTGGTTATTACCCCCTAACTCTCTCTCATAACACACACACACACACACACAGAAAGCAGTGATTAATGGTCTGTGGTGGAGGTGGCTAGTTCCTTGTTTTAGCATATCCAAACATTCCAATGAGCTTATCATAATTTGGAGGTTTTTTCTTCTTTGCAGGTGTGGGCTGCAGCCCAATTCAAGATTACTCATAAACTACGGTTTTGTGGATGAAGACAATACTTATGATCGCCTGGCGGTGGAGGTAAAATTTTGTGCGTCTTCTTCTGTACATGCAGTTGGTCTATTATAGTAATCGCTATATCATCTTGTTCTGTACCTTAGGCTGCTTTGAATACAGAGGATCCTCAATATCAGGATAAGAGATTAGCTGCACAAAGAAACAAGAAAGCATCAGTTCATAGTTTTCAGGTTAAGATCTGTCAGAGTATACATGTAATATCCTTGAAGATTTTGTTTTCTATTGAGATTATACAAATATAACAGGTTGTTGTTTGGAATAGAAAAAGAGGCTGTGATGGACATGCTTCCTTATCTGCGATTGGGATATGTTTATGATCCGTCAGAGATGCAATCTGTGCTATCTTCTCAAGGCCCAATATGTCCGGTAAGCTTGATTTGATGTGCTACATCAATGTATACATCATTGCTATATAAAGCCAAAGCCAGGAAAACCCATGCTTGCTCTTTCAACTGTTAGCATGAAGGAGTTGAAATATGTTTACTCCTTTTTTATGCTGCATAAGCAACAGGTTTTCATTACGCTTCGGAAACTTTTACTGATATGTATAGGTGAGTGCTTGTATGGAACGTGCTGTTCTCGGTCAACTTGCTGTATATTTTGTCAAAAGACTTGATTGTTATCCTACTACTCTTAATGAAGATGAGATCTTGGTAACTATAAATCAACTTCTCTGTTATGCAACTTACATTTTTATTTCCCCTATGCTCCAGTTGTGACATCTTTACCTACATAGCTTGCAGATAGTAACTTGAATCCCAAACGAAGAGTAGCAACTCAACTTGTGAGGTTGGAGAAAAAAATACTAATAGCATGTCTACAGGCGACGGTAGACCTAATAAAACAGTTGCCTGATGGCTCTGTATCCGCATTGTCCTGCTCCTTATGCTCCAATGCTGAAATGGTATCTCTCCCTCTCTCTCCCCAGCCCCGCCCATTCAAATAGTTTCTCTCTTATACTGCAAATACTTATAATGTTTGTCATTGCTTTTTTTTTTTTTTTTTTTTAATCTCAGATGTTCATCTTGCAGAGTCAATGAGTTGCTATTTTTGCTGATGGCATCAACTTGTGATATTGTTTCAAATTCGCCTAAACCAAGGAGGTTAGTGATGTCGAAAGGATGGTCCTTAATGTTTTATTTACATATTTGGAATTATGCAAATATGTTGGAATCTCATAGATTTTCATGACATTCATGGACCGTATACTTCTGAATCAAGTCTGCTATGAATACCTCATGTCCCAATTTCATAATGTTATTTATATTAAAATCCACTCCTTCGAACCCATTATACCAGAGTTTTTTCATTCAAATGCATTATGTTTCAGATAATTTGCAAGCTGTTCAATATGTGCATCTAGGGTGTGGTAGATCTTGCAATGTCATTCATTAGCTTAACGACACATTTTCAACTCAGCATCTTCCTCCGTAAATAATCTGAAATCCTTCTGCAAGAACAACTTCTAATTTTCACCTAACTTGAACCTCGGCAGCTTTTGTTTTATCAATCCTGTTCATGTGATACCCACCCAGATCAACCGCTTTGATACTCACCTATTTTTCATTGTCTTTTAGGTACTGACATTGTGTTGGAAGATGACCGGCATACCACTATTGATGAACTAGGAAATTTGGCATTGCCCTAGTATGTGCATTCTGTGCATATTCGTTAATTGTTTTGCATTCTACACAACAGATTATGGGCATTTGTTTGTTGCAAGAGTGGATATTATTAATTTAGGGCTGCAAACGAGCAGAGCTACTCGGGACTTACTCGGTGCTCGATTTGAAAAAAACTCGTTTGAATTCGAATTCGTTAACAAACAAGCCGAGTTTCGAGCCCGAATTCTAGCTCGTTTAATTTAACGAGCTGAGCTCGAGCTCTAGGATATTCGACTCATTTTGCTCGCGAACGTGTTCGGCTCGTAAATCTATCGAGCATGTTCGCGAGCCTGTTCACGAGCTCTTAATCGAACCTTTAATCGAGCTTGTAAACGAGCTTTAACATTTATGGATAAAATTAATTTTAAATCACAACCAAAACTAATTAGGCACTACACCATAATTATTATGAATTTTTTTTAACTTATATTAATATATATTATCAATTATCATCAATTCATTTATTATATCGTACATTTATTTATTTATTTATTTATAGTATTAAATACTTTTAATTTTTGTTTGATGAATTTCATTTTAGTTTTATGTTTATTTGGAATGTTAAAAGAAAATATTTTTAAATCATGTCTTTTAAATGAGTTCAAAATCGAGTTCGAGCTCGAACTCGAATTAAAATAAAATCCGAGTTTTTCACGAGCTAGATTCAAGCTCAAATCCGAACTGAACTCGAGCCGAACCATTTATCGAATATTTAGCAAGCCGAATTCTAGCTGAATTTGAACTCATAGTTTATACCTCGAGCCGAACCCGAGCCTGAACATATAAAATATTAAACGAGCCGAACCCGAGACCGAGCATGTAAAATAATAAACGAGTCGAACCCGAGCATGCCAATACTCGGCTCGGCTTGTTTGCAGATATTTATTATATAACGCTCACCTTCGGGCAAGTATTCTTCTATTTGCCCAACTGTAAATATTTGTTTTAGCTATCAATTTTGAGCGCAAAGCAAATGCTACTTGTGCCAGTTTTCTGCTCTCATTTCGGAGCAAGTGTATGACAGAATCTCATTCCTCTTCTTCACTGTACCGATGATTATTTTAAATATGTAGTGTTCCAGTCGACCTTCTGAGCAATAATAAACAACTAAACCCATAACAGAAGTAAAAAGTGACACACACATTTTGATTATCAATTCAATTGGACAAAGCTCTAATGATTTACAAAAAAATGGTCAGTTCAATCAAATTTAGATAGAAAGTAAACCTGTAGCTATGGAGAAAACTGAACTAGAAGGTGTTTCAATTGGCAATTTTTCTCGAGAAAAAAGAAAATCAACACAATTAGAAAAGCCTAGCTAGTTACAGTGAAAACAAGGGGGAAATAGATCATCAAATCAAAGCTCAACTTAGTTCTCCACATTTCTGCTATGACTTTCTTAGGTTGAGGATTATCAGGCCCTCTGTCTCTCTGCCCAGATGTAAAATACAACCATCCATCCCACAAACCGGCCAATGAGGTTTTCACTTGGTATGGGAGCTTCCCTATGACAGACCGTTGCTGCGAGTTTAATCAACATACCAACTTTCGTTTAGCCGATCCAGACTCAACTTTACGTACATACATACTTCACAATGTGACATATTTGATCGAATGCTAAAGTTGTGTTTGTTGTTTTTTTGTTGGATTGCTCTATAAATCACATGTCCTTCAATTTACCGCAGCATTTTCAGACAGTGTGATATGGAGAGTGAATTTTTAAGTAAACGATGTCTCAAATTTATCAAGTGAAAATGAAATAGTGAAATGTGATCATACCAGTGTATCCAGATGAAATCAGAAGATCTCGCCCACTAAGATCATCCTCTTAGTCACGGGGTGCTTCTCCGTCGTCATAACTCCATTATGATAATGGAGTTATTCAAAATAATCCAAGAAGACTCTATATGGGAATCAGGTTTGGGCATGGGGTTCATAACTTTCCAATTCATCTCACTATCAAGCATATAAACATCCCCATAAACCACCTAGAGAGACAAGAAAGCAGTAAAAGCAAAATGTAGAATAAGATTACTTCCAAAAGTTGAAAATATGGCACTATAAAGGCTAACAGTCTATACTGTGTGTACCTCATGCCTCCTAGAGCATTTGAAGATAGGCGACCCCGGTTTTGGCATAAAATCGCCCTCTTGACCACCAATAACGAAAAGCTTATCACCCACCGCAATACAAGCCCTATTGGCATATCAACAGAGTGATTGGAAGTTAGAAGAATAGTATTCATGCATCTTTTGCAACAAGCAATTTGTCTGAGCGAATGAACTAACTAAGTCGAAAGGTGGACATGGAGAAAGTTTCATAGTTTTATAAAGAGCTCCTAGTTATATTTGCTGATCTAATGGTTATAGGCACTTTGTACTAGAGTGTAACTTAAGGTGCAACTCTTTCTCTCGGTGTACTTACGGAGGTAGGGCCTAACCCCCCCTACCCTCCCATAGTGTAATGTGTAAATACAACTTTCTTACAAGAATCTTATAATAGTTGTTTAAAAAAAGTACTCAGTATGCATTTGCATATAAAACCTAGCTAAAAGGGAGCACTCTTTACCTATGAGGTCCCCCTCGGGGTATAGGTATTTCCTTCTGCCATTCCTTCTCAAGCGCTTTACCATTTCTCACTGCAATGCTCCAATGATCAGTTCCAGGTGTATGACGATTATCACCCATTACATGTAGTCTTCCCTTCCAAATCTGAGTTGCTGGAGCATACCTGAATGTAGTTGTTATGATTCAGATTCTATTCAACATAGCAATTGCTCCACATGACTTCTAACTTGTAAATTCTCTAGAATTTTCAGTTAAAAGCAAAACATTTGATGAATTTTGAAAAGAAGCTAGTGATGATCTAAAGACAAGCAGTACCTAGGAGCTGGTAATGAGGGAAAGCTCTTCCATTTCCTCGTCTTGGTGTCGAGGAAAAATGAAAGAGATATAGGAGGAGCCGTGCACTGAGTGCCATGCTGCCCAGACACAATGTACACTTATCTTCTTCCATCACTCGCCACCCCCAAATGAGAATGCGCCATTTCGTTTGGTGTGTCAAATCTCTGAGTCCATTTTTCAGCAGTAAAATTGTAGACATCGACATGGGAATGCACCCACGCTACCACGAGCATAAGAATCAAAAGAATAACTTAATAGATAGTTCAAGATTGGAAGACAGACAGTAATGAAAGTCTTAAATTTACATGATCTAGTGTTCCATATACGGAGAAAACGTATAGAAGATCCTCAATCTGAGCCTGCAGAACCATCCAATCGCGGCACCAGTGCTGAAGGCGTTTGCTCCCATTCTAATTCTGGAGTGGCTAAATCAGCGAAAGTACCAGACAATTCCCGTCCAGGAACAGTATCTTCTACGGTCTGCGGTTATCACATTCACATTCACCCGTTTAGGAATTTCTACAAACAGATAAGATAATACACAACGAAACGAATGGAACAACCAAAACAAAGAGTAGCGCATTTTAGCATCGCCGCCTACAGCTACAGCTAAGAGAATCAACAAAACGCAGCAACCTCAGCATAAAAAAAAAAAGGGTACTACCAACCTCCCATTTTTCAGTATCGTTTCTGGATTTGGGAACGAGGAAGTTTTGATTTTTCTCAGCGATCGACAAAAAAACGGCGAGGAAGAAGAAGAAGAAGAAGAAGAAGACGTCCATAAGAAATCCGCCGTCAAAGCGATCCCAATAAGAGATATAAGCGTAAAAATGGCTGTGGATTTTGTAGAAGTTCGCTGTCCGGTAGACAGCATAACGATTGAAGATCCAAGAAACGCAGTGAGAGAATGATGGAGCAAGCAAGTAAATTATAGTAAAGCAGAAGCTGAACATCTTTGGAGAGTGGGAGAAAGAGTTTGATCGCCAATGGTTTCCACTCGCCCCCAAAATACAAAACACACTCCGCCAATGCCAATGTTTTCAATTTCATAATTACTTTTTGGCTTATTGGTATAAAAATACATAAACTTTATAAGAATTCTGGTTTTTCCCATAACTTTTGCTTGTTGCAAAAACATACATAAAACTTTTTAAATCGGTGCAAATTTTCCCTAAAATTAAATTCCGGCCAAATTGAGTCTATGTGGATGTCGGCGTTGCCCATGTGGCGTAAATCGGCGATGAATAAAACGACGCCGTACGAAATAAAAAATAAATACATATTCTTAATAAAAAAAAATAACATTTTCAATTTAGAAAAATAAAAACATTTTTAATATCTCTCTCCCTACATCACGTCTCTCTCCTCTCTACAAACCAGCCACCGCCTTCTTTTTCTTCAGCGCTAAGTAGCACGGCGGCGCTGCCACCGCTGAGCAGATCTGAACCAGGGCTAGGCACCAGACGGAGGAGAGCGTGGAGATTCCGGTGAAGATCGAGGCGCCTGTAGATCGGAAGTCTGTAATGCGGCGGAGGAGGAGAGGGTGTTAAAAACGAAGAAGGAAGATGAATGAAAAGGCAGAGAATGTTATTTGCATTCACTCTCTTTCTTGAAGATGAACAGACAGAACCAATATATACAAGGAACAACTACAAATAATAAAGGCAGAATATTCTAGAGTCTAATAAATAACTAGATATTAGCAACTAATAAATGGTCACAAGGATCAACGTAGGAATATGGAGCGATAATTAGTATCCAATACTCCCCCTCAAGTTGGCGCATGAAGATTCCGAACGCCCAACTTGCCTGTAAGAAAACGAAGACGATCTGGTCCTAAGGCTTTAGTGAATACAGTGTTTTGGTGAAGATTGTAGAAGAGAGAGAGAGGAGATAGAGAATTAGAGGGAGATAGAGAGAAAACCGAGAGGAAGAGATAGAGAAATTAATATTTCATTTTCTGTCTAATTCTGTGAACATCACTTACTCTTATAGCTAACAGACTTCTTTGCTTGAAGGGAAATAAACTAAAAACGTTAAAACCAAATAAAAGAACTACGACTATGAAATTGACTAACAAAACTAATAAAAGGCTCCAACAACTTAATCAGCCCAACCCATAACCTTCGGCCCAATAACTTTTCTGCAACCCAATTACAACTCCATCTCAACTCCAATTCCTAATTCATCCACAAATCGATACCAGCGCCGACCAACTCCAATACCTTCTTCTTCATACCGTCGCCAACGCCATTCACTCCGACATAGGCCATGACAAACATCTGCAACTTGCATCGTTGTTGAAATTTTCTTAGGAAGAATTTCATTGGATTCCACACGCTCACATACAAAGTAACAGTCCATCTCAACGTGCTTTGTACGCTCGTGAAGACGGGGTTATTAGCAATATGACAAGCCGTTTGATTATCACAGTATAATGATGTGGCATTCTTTTGTTTGACATCAAGTTCTTGTAGCAACCAGCGAAGCTTTCACTAATGGTGCTTGCCATGGCTCGATACTCAGCCTCAGCGGAGGATCGGGAGACAACTCACTGTTTCTTCGTGCGCCAAGAGATGGGTGCACCTCCAAGTAGAAGACAATAACCAGTACTTGATCGCCGGGTGCTGGGGCACCCTCCCCAATCAGAATCGCAATACGCTTCAAGCACCAAATTGCCGGCAGAGGGCAATAATATTCCTTAACCAGCTGTGGCTTTAAGATAACGCAAAACGCGCATTACTGCATCCATGTGAATTTGTCGTGGCGAGGAAATAAACTGGCTTAACACGTTTGTAGCAAATTGAATATCTGGTCGAGTAGCTGCTAAGTAGAGAAGTCGGCCAATGATACGCCTATAGCGGCCTGCATCAATGTGTGGATCATCATCACGATCTTGGAGTCGTATATTTTGTTCCATGGGAATGGAACTGGGACGGCAACCTTGAAGACCACTCTCTTCTAGAATATCAAGCGTATATTTTCGCTGGCTTAAAATTATTCCTTTGGCAGAACGGCTACCTTAATTCCCAAAAAGTATTTTAATTAGCCTAAATCCTTGATGCTGAACTTGTCATCAAGATGCCTTTTAACAGAATTAATGAGTTCTTGACTATCACCAGCAAGAACGACATCATCAACATATATGAGTGCAAACACATGAATATCTTCTTTCTTGTACATGAAAAGTTAGTGCTCTGCTTTGGATTGCTAAAAACCGATGCAAAGAAGTGCCTTCGTAAACTTGTAGTACCAATTCCTTGAAGCTTGTCGTAGACCATATAATGATTTGCATAATTTGCAAACCCTATTGTCTCCTTGCTTTTCAAAACCTTGTGGTACTTTCATGTAAACATCTTCTCTCAAATCGCCATGCAAGAATGCATTATTTACGTCGAGTTGGTGGATGGCCCAGTTCTTCTTGGTTGCCACGGTTAACAAGGTCCTAACAATAACAAGTTTTGCCACGGGAGCAAAAGTTTTGTGAAAATCAATCCCTTCAATTTGTGTGAATCCTTTGGCAACCAATCATGCCTTATACCGTTCAATTTCACCATTTGGTTTGTACTTAATTTTGTACACACACTTGGAATCGATAGCCCTTTTTCCAGGTGGTAGTGTTTCCAATGTCCAAGTTTCATTTGCCTCTAATGCTTCAATTTCTTTCTTCATAGCTTCACACCAAAGTGGATTTTTAACAGCCTGAGAAAAAGATTTTGGCTCATCATGTGAAGTGATGGCCGCAAGGTAACATTTATGAGCACGAGAGAATCTTTCACAAGACACAAAATTAGTTAAAGGATGTACCGTTGAGGATCCTATATTGGACTGGGCTCGCGAATGGTCTATGGAACTTGGTAACTCGACTTCATAGTTTTCCAGGTGCTTGGGCTGCCTTCTAATCTGACCACTATGCCTCGATACATTATCACTATTGACTGAACTTGAAACAATAGCTTATGGGCCCATTCCATGTGTATCATCCGAGTTAGTAGGTTGGGAGGGCTCACTTTGCTGCATTGTAGTGTCATGAGAGGACTCATGTGTGTGAACCTGTTCAATGACAATATCACTATTGTCTAAATTCACATCGGCAATGAGATCATTACTAGTATTGTCTAAATCGTAGACTCGATACCCTTTTTGCCCATGAGGATATCCAACAAAAACACAAGGCCTCCCCCTTTTGCCAAATTTGTCTCCCCCTTTCTTTGTATCTCGTGCATAAACAAGGCATCCAAAAACTCTCAAGTGGTCATAACTAGGTGCTTTGTTTAGCAAAATTTCATAAGGCGTTTTCTGGCGGAGAAGATTGGAAAGTAATCTGTTTATTAAGTAAGTAGCTGTGAGTACACATTCCCCCCAAAATTGAATAGGTAACTCGGCTTGAAAACGTAGAGCTCTCGCCACTTCCAGAATGTGTCGATGTTTTCGTTCGACCACTCCATTTTATTGTGGCGTGTCAGTACAAGAAGTTTCAAGCAAAATCCCATGTTCAGCAAAATAATTCAACATATCATGAGATTTGAATTCACCACCATTATTAGTACGGACTCTTTTAACGATTTTTCCAAATTGAGTCTTTACCATATTGCAAAAGGTTGTAAAATATTGATACACCTCATACTTATATTTCATCAAATAAACTCATAGACCTCTGCTATAATCATCAACAATAGATAGAAAATAATGTGCACCCGAAAAAGAAGCTATTTTATAGTTGCCCCAAATGTCACAGTGAATCAATTCAAAGCAGGCACTAGTTTGAATAGAACTAAGAGGGAAGGGTGACCTTGTCTGTTTAGCTTTCATGCAAGAATCACAATAGTCATCAAAAACTTTACCAAATGAGTTATTCTGAATTTTAACACGAGTGGCATGTCCCAATCTTCGATGCCAAGTTTCTGGATTAACGGTGGCGGACATGGCAAACCTTTCATTTCTTGAGGTTTCCAGGCAATATAGACCATCGCTTTCTTTCCCCAGTCCAATCAGGTTCCTTGAGGTCAAGTCCTGCATAACACAAAAATCCGGAAATAATGTCAATGCACAATTATAGTCCTTTGTTATTCTGCTAACCGAAAGAAGATTGCATCGAAAATTCAGAACATGTAAAACATGATTGATTTTCAATCCATTTGGCAACACTGCTTCTCCAACACCTCTGACTGCCATACTTTCACCATTAGGAATAGTATCATCGTAAGTGATATGTTTGGTTGCCCCTGAATCGACCACCCAAGTTTTTGAAATGGAGCCCTTACCAGCCATATTAGCTATTGGAGAATTGATAGCCTTGGAAGGCTCGTTGTTTGAACCAAAAAACTCGACCAGCTTTGCGAATTGTTCTTGTGAAAGTCCTGGTATGGGACTGCTACCCGCAGCACCACTGTTTGTATCAACATGAGCTGCTTGAGGACCCTTTCCTCCAGCCTTCAAAACGCTTTTCCTCTTTTCTGGAAAACCGACGAGGTGATAGCAATACTCCACGGTATGATTGTTTCGTCCACGATGAGTGCAGCTCCGTTTTTCTTGTTTTCCTCCATTTTTATCACCTTGCACGTGATTGGTTGCTTGCGTTTGGAAGGTTACCCCTGGTTTTTGGTTATTTGTATGTGTCTGAAAAGCAGCCGCTTCAACCGTTGGCCTTCTTGAAGAAGTGATAAGGCATTGTTGCTCATCTTCAGACACCAAGTGATTGATACACAACTCCAAGGCTTGGTATCGGTTTGGTGCTAAGTATTTGAGTTCTGATGGTGTTGAAAGTATCGTCCAGACCCAAGAGAAATTCATACAGCTGCTCCTTTTCTCGCATAGCAACAAACTTTTTTGAGAGTTCGCAGGTGCAATTACCACAGTCACACTGTGGTATGCCGGATACAGATTGGAGTTCATCCCATATCCATCCCTTTCAATTTTGTGTAATAGGCTGACACCGACATTTTCTCTTGGCGAGTGAGAGTGAGAGCTTGTTTCAATTCATATGCTCTCGGTGCATTCTCCTTGCCAAATCTTTCTTTGAGATCTGACCAAATTTCCTTGGCTGTCTTTGCGTGCTTGACGCTATTTCGGATTTCCTTTTCCATGGCCGCAGTTAACCAACCTTTAACCATTGCGTTGCATCGCTTCCATAGCATGAACTCTGACGTGCCTTCTGCCGGACATGGAATTGATCCATCAACAAAACCAATTTTATTTTTTGCAAAGAGTGAGTTGCTCATCTCCTCCATCCAGTCGGCATGATTTCCGTCGCGTATGATTTCGCTTACGAAAATTTGCCCCAGATTATCAGAGGGAGAAATATAATAATGAGACATCACATCGACCATGGGTGTAGTACCCTGCTTGTCGTCACTACTTTTGGCCATGGAATATTAAAAACGAAGAAGGAAGATGAATGAAAAGGCAGAGAATGTTATTTGCATTCACTCTCTTTCTTGAAGATGAACAGATACAGAACCAATATATACAAGGAACAACTACAAATAATAAAGGCAGAGAATATTCTAGAGTCTAATAAATAACTAGATATTAGCAACTAATAAATGGTCACAAGGGTCAACGTAGGAATATGGAGTGATAATTAGTATCCAATAGAGGAGGGAGTATTCGAAGAAGAAGAGCGTAGCGGCGACGGCGAAGAAGAGATCCAGCGGGAGAGGGAGGAGCGATGTGGCGTCGGAGAAGAGGAGGGCGAGGGTGAGGAAGAGGAAGGCGAAGAGCAAGACGGCGGACTAGAGAGAGGTGAAGAGGTGGGCGGCGGAATAACCTTTGACGAGGGGATCGGAGTCGGAGGAGATGATAAGCTGGTGGATGATTGAGATGAATAGGCAGAGGATGATAAGGTAGAGCTGTAGATGCCGCTACCGGTAGTGGTGGTGGGCAGCGGCGGTAGCGGTGTTGGTGGGGGAATGAGAAGCCCTATAAAAACTTAGAGCAACTGATGATACTGATTAATCAAACAAAAATGGCGGATTTGTGCATGTACTAGGATCACACCATTGAGATTTGAGAGTAGCTGTGATTTTGAATACTTAGCCCATGTTTGGTTCAAGTTTTTTTGAGTATGAAAAGTGATCGAACTTATTTTCGTAAGGTAATTAATGCACGTAGACAAGGAATTAATGAACACGAAAGCAAACGGAACACAATGGGATTTATGTGGTTCGATCTATTGGAATAGATCTACGTCTACGGGCGGAAAGAGTATGGATCTTTATTGCTTGTATGAGTAGTGATTACAAGATTGTTCCCCCCCCCTCAATCTATTCTAAGCCCCTATTTATAGATAGTTACATGGAGTTCAACTATAATACGAATTCTTCTCCTATTTGGACTCTTTGGCTTGATCTCCTCCTTTATGGATAAACACCGAGCTTCTATATCTCTCTTAGAGCTTGAGTTGTAGTCGATGTAGGAGTCTTGATTGCCTTAGTGAAGAAGTTTCTCTTAGTTGGGCCGAGCTGCGTAGGCCGAGCTTAACTGTCGGGGCCCAATTATATTGGGCTTGATGCTTGGGTCTAGGAGCTAGGCCGTATCCTATCACACCCCCCCCCCCCAAAAAAGATGTAGAAGCGAGGGTGTGACGTAGGGGAAATAGTTGAGGTAGGAGTAGTCTAAAGTACGTTGCCCCGTCAAAAGTAGAATTGATGAAGTCAATCGCGTGCCGCCTCGTTAAGACGAGGTTGAAGAAAAGTACATTGCTCCGTCGAAAAATAAATTCGACGAAGTCAATCGTGTACCGCCTCGTTAAGACGAGGTCGAAGAAAAGTACGTTGCCCCGTCGAAAAATAAATTCGACAAAGTCAATCGTGTACCGCCTCGTCAAGATGAGGGAGAAATAAAGTATGTTGCCCCGTCGAAAAATAAATTCGACGAAGTCAATCGTGTACCGCCTCGTCAAGACGAGGGAGAAGTAATACCTCCTCGTTAAGACGAGGGAGAAATAATACCGTGTCATTAAGATAAAGTCGGTAAGAAATTTGCATTGCCCCTTCAGAAATTAGATTTCGACGAAGTCGGAATGCTTGCCACCTCATTAAGACGAGGTGGGTATAAAATTTGCCTTGCCCCTTCGGAAATTAGATTTTGACGAAGTCGGAATGATTGCCACCTCGTTAAGACGAGGTGGGTATAAAATTTGCATTGCCTCATCGGAAATAGGATTTTGACGAAGTCGGAATGCTTGCCACCTCGTTAAGACGAGGTGGGTATGAATTTTGCATTGCCCCTTCGGAAATTGGATTTCGACGAAGTCAGAATGCTTGTCACCTCATTAAGACGAGGTGGGTATGAATTTTGCATTGCCCCTTCGAAAATTGGATTTCGACGAAGTCAGAATGCTTGTCACCTCGTTAAGACGAAGTGGGTATAAAATATGCATTGCCCCCTCGGAAATTGGATTTCGACGAAGTCGGAATGCTTTAAATAGCTCACTTCGTCATAAGACAAATATGGCCTGGGTTGGCTCACTTCGTCATAAGACAAATATGGCCCGGGTTGGCTCACTTCGTCATAAGACAAATATGGCCTGGGTTAGCTCACTTCGTCATAAGACAAATATGGCCCGGGTTGGCTCACTTCGTCATAAGACAAATATGGCCTGGGTTGGCTCACTTCATCATAAGACAAATATGGCCCGAGTTGGCTCACTTCATCATAAGACAAATATGGCCTGGGTTCCTTATTTGTCGAATTTATCGATAGGGGTAGTCTTTTTACGCGCGTTTAAGTGTTACTCCATAGTTGAAGTTTATTTTTATCCTTAAAAGGATATTGAATTACCCTCGTCAGGGTTTAATAGCTCTACCCTCGTCATAGGACGAGGTTTTGGCTTTAAATAGCTCTACCTCATCATAGGACGAGGTTTTGGCTTTACATTCCTTATTTGTCGAGATAATATGCATAAGTGGAGTAGAGAGAGATGTGCAAGATGTATGCAAATGCAAGACGTATGCAAGACCCTAAAAAGATGACCTAAATGAACTATATGAACTTGGACATCTCTCGGCCACTTACGCAAACTCTCTCTGAATAAGTAATGTGCCATATACGGGGTATTTGCTCACCGGATAAGTGGGCGAGCTTGTATGACCGTTTGCCGAGGACTTCTTCAACTCGGTAAGGTCATTCCCATGTGGTTTCTAGCATGCCGAGCTTTGCAGCTTTACTGACTTTGTTAGTTCGGAGAGCGAGGTCGCCTACTTGGAATTGTTGGTATTTCACTCTTTGGTTGTAATACCGAGCTACTTGTTGCTTGTACTTGGCTTCTCTTATCTAGGCGAGCTCTCGTTTCTCTTCCAACAGATCCAGTTCGGTTTGGAGGTCTTCCTCGTTAACTTCGGCTGTGAAGTTGAGAGTGCGCGGGCTCGGCAGGCCGATCTCTACCAGGATCACTACTTCGGAACTATACACCAAACTGTAGGGTGTTTCGCCGTTCGCAGTCCGGGGAGTTGTTCGGTACGACCATGGGACTTGGGGTAAATTTGCTGCCTAATCTCCTTTGGCTTTGTCAAGGCGGGTCTTGAGTCCCTTGATGATCGTTCTGTTCGTAACTTCGGTTTGGCCGTTCGCTTGAGGATGAGCTACCGAAGTGAACTTTTGGTGAATGTGAAGCCCTTCACACCATTCTCTGAATGTCCGATCGGTGAACTGCGTTCTGTTATCCGAAATGAGGGTGTGAGGTACACCGAATTGGCAAACCACATTCTTCCATACGAAGTTGACGGCGTTCTTGCTTGTGATCTTTGCCAAGGGTTCGGCTTCCAATCATTTGAGCCTAAAAGTCGATGGCTACGATGAGAAACTGGAATTAACCGAGAGCTTTATCTATTAGACCGACGATGTCTATCCCCCGTTGCATGAATGGTCACGGGCTTTACATGCTGGTGAGGTCGGAGACTTGCTCAAGATTTTCCTAGCTTCGAGCTTATCGCTGGGTAGTTCGCCCTTCTCCAAGTAATTTTGAAGGGGTCATCCAGTTAGGCTCGTTGTCAGTTACTAGGTTGACCTCGGCTTCATCTACACTTTGGTGTTTGGCTTCGTCCATGGGAGGGCTTGTGGATGATGAGGCTAATTCGCTTAGTGCATCTGCTCGGTTATTCTGCCCCCTCGGGATGCGAACCAACTCAAAATACGAGTAGTATTGTTGTAGGTTCTTGGCTTTGTGGAGGTATCCTGTCGCCTTTAGCTTCGTAACCTCCTAGCATGTGGCTCACTATAACTTGAGAGTCGCTGTAAACTTGTACAGCTCGTATCTGGAGACCTTGAGCTAGGCGAAGTCTGACGATTAAAGCTTCGTACTCCACTTCGTTGTTTCTGAAGTGTATAGGTTGTCTCCTGTCCGTCTGGGCTGAGGAGTATGATGCCTGCCCCGCTTCCTGATTTCCTCAAAGCCGCGTCCATGTATACTTTTCAACAATCTTTAGGTGGTTCTTTTGCGGGTTCGGCTTCGGTGCTTTTTGAGGGGGGCTCAGATAGCTTCGGTGTTTCCGTGAATTTGGATTCTACTAGGAAGTATGCTAGGTCTTGGCCTTTGATAACGTGCTCACCTTGTCGTAAAAGGTGATGGCCACGTCCTTTTTGGGGCTCTTATGTGAGGGCTCGTCCGTTTTAGGACTTCGGGCCTCAGCTTTGAGAGTGGACTTCGTGTATGTGAGGGCTTGTCCGTTTTAGGACTTCGGGCCTCAGCTTTGAGAGTGGACCTGTCTCCTCGGCCTCGTCAGTACTTAGGAGTTTAACTTCGAGGGACTTCGGTCGGCCTCGGCCTTAATAGGACGTCGCCTAGGCCTTGAGAGGACTTCGGTCGGGGCAACCTACCGTTGGAATCCTCTTAACGAGTAGAACATGTTTCCGGGTGGTTTCGTCTGATTTGGTGGTAATTTCTACCCGGAATTGGCGAATAACAGAAACTGCTCCGAACAAATCGTGATTTCGCGAGTTGTGCAGCAGCACGAACTTCCAGACGCGATTCCCGCCGCACCGGTGATCGGTTTTTGACGGGCAACCTACCGTTGGAATCCTCTCGACGAGTAGAACATGTTTCCAGGGGGTTTCGTCCGATTTGGTGGTGATTTCTACCCGGAATTGGCGAATAACAGAAACTGCTCTGAACAAATCGCGATTTCGCGAGTCGTGCAGCAGCACAAACTTCCAAACGCGATTCCCGCCACACCGGTGATCGGTTTTTGACGGGCAATCTACCATTGGAATCCTCTCAACGAGTAGAACATGTTTCCGGGTGGTTTCATCCGATTTGGTGGTGATTTCTGCCCGGAATTGGTGAATAACAGAAATTGCTCCGAACAAATCGCGATTTCGAGTTTGGGGGGCATTGCGTTGGTCTTCTTGTCATGGCTATAGATTACCTAGAAAAATTTTGATCGAAAATCACAAATTTTCATTTCCCACAAACGGCGCCAGTGATTGAACTTATTTTCGTAATTAATGCACGTAGACAAGGAATTAATGAACACGAAAGCAAACGGAACACAATGGGATTTACGTGGTTCGATCTATTGGAATAGATCTACGTCCACGGGCGGAAAGAGTATGGATCTTTATTGCTTGTATGAGTAGTGATTACAAGATTGTTCCCCCCCCTCAATCTATTCTAAGCCCCTATTTATAGATAGTTACATGGAGTTCAACTATAATACGAATTCTTCTCCTATTTGGACTCTTTGGCTTGATCTCCTCCTTTATGGATAAACACCGAGCTTCTATATCTCTCTTAGAGCTTGAGTTGTAGTCGATGTAGGAGTCTTGATTGCCTTGGTGAAGAAGTTTCTCTTAGTTGGGCCGAGCTGTGTAGGCCGAGCTTAACTGTCGGGGCCCAATTATATTGGGCTTGATGCTTGGGTCTAGGAGCTAGGCCGTATCTTATCAAAAAGGAAATCAAGTAATTGATTCCATTACATTTTATTTGGTTTGAGTAATAAGTTATTCATTTCCCTTACTTAGGGTAACTCAATCCATTACATTATTACCCCTCAAGGAGGAAAAACAAGGAGAAATTGAACTTTCCTCATAAGTGACTCCATTTCTATTATTGAACCAAACACTCAATAAAAGTAACCATTACTAAATCATTCCCTTACTTTACTTGATTCCATTCCCTTTTCGTTACCCAACTTGAACCAAACGAGCAATTAATTTTGCGGATTTGTTCAAGTTGCAGGAGGTGGAAAATGGATTCACGGTGAAGAGATGGTGTGATGATGTTGAAAAAAAAAAAATTGCATTCGACGTCGTTTGATCCAAGTATAATGCCACGTTTTTGTTTTTGACAACTATGCTACAACTATACACGTAATATTATTATCTTAATTGACATGTAGACTCAATTTGGCCGGAATTTAATTTTGGGGAAAAATTGCACCAATTTAAAATGTTTATGTATTTTTTTAAGTTTAGGGAAAAACCCATTTTGGGGAAAAATTGCACCAATTAAAAAAGTTTATGTATTTTTTTAAGTTTAGAAAAAAAATCAGAATCCCTGTAAAGTTTGTGTATTTTTTTCAATAAGCCTTACTTTTTTTGGCATTCTAAAAAGAAAAAAAAAGGGAACTTGGTCGATTGCAATTCAAGAAAAGAAAAATATGGATCATTTGCTTAACTAAAAGAGAATTTGAAACATGTCACATACATTTAACTTTAATTACTAGACAATAGTAGTAATTAATAGTGATAATAACATTCTCAAAAGAAAATAAAAATAATAAAGCAGGTGTACAAGGAAACCAGAATTGGGCCTATGACGCACACACGAGGCCCAGTCCAGCCGAGGCCCGTCTGGTGAAGGAAAAAAAAAAGACCTCTTTCCATTTCCAAACATTTAATTCCGACGACTGCTTTCATCCTCCGCCCTTTTCTTCGATCTTCCCACAGATAGCTTCCGATCGATCGATTCCGTTATTCCAGGTCTTCCCTCTCTCTCTCTCTCTCGATCTGTTCTTCACCTTCAAGGTTTGATTCTGCTTCAAGGGCCCATGTTACTTAACCCTCTTCTTTTCTTTTTCCTAATTCTTGCGTCTGTGTCTCGTTTCTTTCTCTCCACGTGGGCTTTGGGAAGATGTGCACATTTGCATTACTATAATTTTGTTTACCTTGCTATTATTATGACATCATATATCTCTCTTTCTCTTTTTAAGGACACAATCTCTATTTGATTTCTTTTGTTATTCTTTTATATAATGTTTTATTTTTTTATTTCTCTTCATTTTTTTTATATACTATCAGTATGCAAATATATGTATATGCGTGTGTTTTTGTGTATTAATATTATACGTAATTTGAATTTGTTTTTCTCAACTTTCTACAGATTGCATTTGCAAAAAAACATTTAAAAAATTTAAAGGGCACCAAATATTTTTTCTGCCTAGGCCCCTAAAATGTTAGGACCGGGGCTGAAAGTAGGTAAAAAATCTTTAAAGGATGTTATTTGCTCGCATAATCTGATTCGCCCTTGTTTAGTTCTTAATATCTCGGTTCTCACATGGTATTCCATGGATGGGAAGCCAGAGTGAATGTGACCTACATTTCCAATTGGACTATTATCTTAAAACATTTCGCTTTCATTCGGGTTGTGAAAATCGATGTTTCTGTAATATTTTAGAAACAGTGCTGCAGTAAAAATAGCATAAATTTCAATTTAGAACCTAAAAAGGATAGATAACTGTCACCTCACATGCTACTATTGAGGGAATTGTTCCTTAGCTTTTGGAGCTTGAAAAACCATACAATGTCTTATATCTGAAGGGTGCGCCTATATTTCCGATATAGGTCTTGCATGTTTAATGAGTGCTTTATTTGATTGGAAGCTAAGAACCTTAAGAGTCTTAAAGACTGCAGATAATAGAGCTGGTGGTACGTGGAAATAAAAATCTAGAGAGATCTCTTCTCTTCTCTTAAGGCAGGCAGGGGATGAACTCGAACTCGAGCTCGAGTCGGTGCGCAGCGTGCAAGCATTTGAGGAGGAGGTGCCCCTTCGATTGCATATTTGCTCCCTACTTCCCCTCCAACAATCCACGTCGATTTGCTTATGTTCACAAGATTTATGGCGCCAGCAACGTTGGAAAGATACTTCAGGTACGCAAACGATATACTAGTAGTACTATTTTAAGCCATGGCCCATGTATATATATATATATATATATATATATATATAGGTATATGAAGGAAAGAAAATGAATGATGAATAAAGTGTGGTGCAGGATCTTCCGGTGGAGTGTCGGGGGCAAGCAGCGGAGACGTTGTGGTATGAGGCGTTGTGTAGGATAAAAAATCCGGTATACGGGATAGCCGGAATGGTGAGTGTGTTGCATCAGCAGTTGAATGTTGCTCACTCCCAACTTGCTACCGTTAAGGCCGAACTTGCCGCCCATCATCATCATCTAATTACCAACCATAACCAGTCTCAATCCAATAATATTGCTACTAGTCTTGAACTTGATGATCATTTGTATCGCCACCAGCAGCAACTGTTGATAGAGAATGGTAGTCCCAATTACTACACTCACACTCCTGCTGCTACTGCTGCTGCCGCCATTTCACTTCTTCCCACTTGGTTCGACTAAACTAATACAGTCAACTATATAATTACTTGTACTGTTATGTTAGTGTCCTTTCAGTACAAGCTCAACGGGCGTGTAAGTATAGTGATTTGCGTTTCAATAATATTGTTATTACTCAAGGATTATTATTATCAAATTCAACATCGATAATAAGTACTAGTAACAAAGTGTTAGTGATATAGTAATTGATGAAGGCAAAAGCGATACATATCAACGGGAGCTTCGATTATACAAACGTCTAATCCTCCCCCTCCACGTGTAAATTATTTTAGTTTGGCTTTACATTTAAAACTTGCTACAGTAGATGGTTTTCATTTTTCTTCCTCCAGGTTTTGTCAAATCATCCTCTCACCCTCACCTTTTTTCTCTTTCATTTCTTTGTTGTATTATTTTTATTTATTTTTGCTTTTCTCATGCTATTATTATTATTATTATTATTATTATTATTATTATTATTATTATTATTATTATAACAAGACTATTATATCAATAATAATTATTATTATTATTATTATTATTATTATTACAAGAACACTTATATCAATAATTGCTATCGATAATGATTTTTATATGAAGGGTCATCGAGTGTGTAAAAAAAAATAAAGCAAATTAAATAAAGCAACCAACTCACGAACAAATTAAAATTTTGAAATATTATTAAAGTTATGTAATTTACTGTCATATAATTATATTAAAATTTAAAAACGTTTTATATGAAAAATTATGTAAGAAATATTTAATTTGTTGCATCGGAATCGTGGCTTAATTTGTTGCATCGGAAGTGAAAGATGGAATATTTTATATTTTATCTGCAGTCAAGAAATATACTAATAAAGTTCAAATATTTGAAATAATACGCATACAAGACCAACCAAGAAACTTAAGATACATCCCCTAACTAATTTTACTTGAACATAATTTACAATAACATAATTTTATACGAAAAACAATTATCAATTTTTTTATACCCATTTAACATAATGAATGTCAAATTATACCTATCAACATAAAAAAATACTATAAATTATACCCATTTAGACAAAAATACATTTAATGAGTTGAATGTGACTGATTTTTTAGACTTTTTTTTTTTAATTTCTTTTACAATTTTTTTTTCAATTTCGAATATTTCTTTTTATGTTTTTTTTTAATTTCTAATATGTTTTTTTTTACTGAGACTATTAGCACCAAATAGTCTCAATACGTTCAAACAAGATGAAAAAATTATACTCCCTCCGTTCCGCGGTAATTGTCCACCTTTATTATTTCATACCACACATATATTCTCTCTTGTGGATAATTATCGAGGGACGGAGGGAGTAATTCAAAAATGAGACTATTGAGACTATTAGCACCAAATAGTCCCAATATCAGAAATGACTAAATGAGACTTCCGCCGCGGTGGACATGCCAGAGATGGCGAGGACGCTGCAGTAGTTGATTGATCGAACTTATTTTCGTAGGTAATTAACGAACATCAATAAGGAATAAATCGAGCACGAAAGTAAAAGGTGTTGGATCCGGGATCCCTCGGATGTAGATTTAATTAATTACAATAATTATTAACATATGATTATAGATCTTGAAAGCAGAAACTGATCTAAGATCATATACCTGTTTGCGTAATCACCGGTGGTTGCTTTGTCGAGGAAATGATCTTCCACGCACCAGATCTCTGCACACGAGATCTGGCTCTTTATGGTCGACCTCGAAGTCTTCTGGAGTATTCCCTAGCAACAAGAGAAATTATGAGTGGGCAGAAATCTATTCTCTTTGCCTCCCAGAAGCCGCCGCCCCTCTCTCTCTTTTCTGTGGGAATGATTTCACGTACTGAACATTTCTACTTCTCTCTTATTTATAATAAGAGGTAGAGTGTTGGAGAGGTTAGGGCCAAGGCTAATGGGCCAGGCTATGCTCTATTGGGCTACTCCAGGGACCTTGAGGAGGATTTGGACTGGGCCTTCCAATATAATTAAATAATCCAAGTATTTTCTGGCCCCGAATACTCTATTTAATTATATTAATATTATAGTTTTTCCACTATAGTAAAATAATATTGCATCACCGTCCAATCCCAAATTATGACATACCGGGCTCCTCTTTGAATTATATTATTTCCCGTGTTTAAGATATCGCATGTCCATTAATTAATCTAAGCTACTGACTGTTCCAATTAATTAATATCTTATACCGAGAGTGTACCCGTTCGACCTCATTATTATATCAAAACTTAATCCACCTGCAGGGTTTGATATAATAATTCTTAGAATGCCTCAAGGGGACATCATCAACTCGGCGCACCGAGACACGATTTCTAGATATAATATTAATTATCATATTTATAATATTATTACCCAAGATACGGAGATTTTTTGAGTTGCAATAACTTTCACTCATGGTAAATCAAAGCAATAACTATTATAAATACATAATTGAATATTATGACAATTAGAATTAAGAAATAATAATTGTCCGAGATGTGATCCTTAATAAGTCAGTATAAAAGGATTTATCTCACCTCGATCCCGTTCAACGCAACTCTGATCGTATGCACCAGTATAAGCTAATATCCAAGACCAACTATTATCCAGCTTATACTACAACCTTAACAAGTAATTTGTCCAGGATTACTTTCGGTTGCGAACACTATTTAACTATACAAGAAACCGATAATATGATCTTCCGTGCGACCACCCACACCATATTATCTATAATATATAGTACCGGATATTTATTTGCATAACCATAACACGAATTAATATGCAAAACATATGACAAAATATTTATTTCCAAAACCGGAAGAAATTGTTAATAATACAAGCATAAAGAATGCTTTTCAGTATATATCAACCCCAACAATCTCCCACTTATACTCAAAAGCATGCTTTCAAGTATACTACTACTACATTACAATTTCTCTCCCACTAATACTCAAAGCAATGCTGTCATACATCTAACTCCCAAGCCCTCCACATATCTCACGAAATCCTTTGTAGGAAGTGTTTTCGTGAATGGATCAGCAAGGTTATCCTCAGATGCAATCTTTGACACAACTACCACCTCTCTCTTTATGTAATCACGTATGATATGGTACTTCCGGTCTATGTGTTTACTGGCCTGATGAGATCTTGGTTCCTTCGAATTTGCAACTGCACCAGAATTGTCACAATAAATTATGATCGCCTGAGGCAAATTCGGAACCACATCCAGATCTATCATGAAGTTCCGGAACCATACAGCGTCCTTAGCCGCTTCTGCGGCTGCGACGTACTCAGCTTCCATGGTGGAATCCGCAATGCATTTATGCTTTATGCTCCTCCAATGTATGGCTCCACCTCCCAACGTAAACACATACCCATTGGTAGATTTTCTCTCATCTCTATCCGATTGGAAATCAGAATCCGTATAATTCAAAAGAATTAGACTGTCAGACTGGAAGACCAACATATAATCCTTAGTCCTTATCAGGTACTTGATTATATTCTTCACAGCAGTCCAGTGTTCCCTGCCAGGGTTAGACTGATATCTAGAAACCATGCCAACGGCATAACAGATATCGGGCCTGGTACAAAGCATAGCATACATGAGGCTTCCTACTGCAGATGCATAAGGAACCACCTTCATTTCATCTATCTCCTTCTGTGTTTTAGGACACATAGCCTTAGATAGATGTATTCCATGCTTAAAAGGTAAGAAGCCTTTCTTGGCATTCTCCATGCTAAACCGCTTTACCACAATATCAATGTAGGCAGCTTGAGATAGGCACAACATCCTCTTCTTACGATCTCTAAAGATCTTTATCCCAAGGATGTGAGCAGCCTCTCCCAAGTCCTTCATTTTGAATTGCTTGGACAACCACATCCGTATGTCCGATAACGTCTCTACGTTGTTGCCAATCAGGAGTATGTCATCAACATACAGTATCAGAAACACCAAGTCATTTCCGTTGCACTTTTTATACACACAACTCTCATAATCACACTGGATGAATCCATATGACTGGATTACCTCATCAAACCGTGTGTTCCAAGAACGAGATGCTTGCTTAAGACCATAAATGGATCGCTTAAGCTTGCAAACAAGATGCTCTTCACCTTTGGCAACATAACCCTTTGGTTGTTTCATATAAATGGGTTTCTCAAGATTGTCATTCAGAAAAGCAGTCTTGACATCCATTTGCCATATGTCCAAATCCATATGCGCCGCAATGGCTAAGAGAATCTGGATCGACTTTAGCATGACAACAGGCGAGAAGGTTTCATCATAATCAATTCCTTCTTTTTGGGTGAAACCTTTCGCCACAAGTCTAGCTTTGAAGGTCTCAACCTTCCCGTTAGGTCCTCTCTTATGTTTGTAGACCCACTTACACCCAACCGGCTTGATGTCTTGGGGAGCTTCTACAATATCGTACACATCGTTATCATGCATGGATTGGATTTCCGAATCCATAGCATCTTGCCAAAACCGAGCATCTTTGTCTTGTATTGCCTCTTTATATGTCCATGGGTCAAAGTCATCTTCCCCAGTTATGATATCCGAAGATTCCCCATAACACAACCATCTTTCAGGTTGGATGATGACTCTCCCACTGCAACGAGACATTACTTGAGAGTTAGCATTAGCGTCAACACGAGGTGCAGTATTTGGTGTAACATCTGATACAGGTGGTTCAGACGTCTCAGTGTCCCTCATTTCTTCTAAAATGACTCCACTCATGGGTTTATGATTAATCATATAATCCTTCTCCAAAAATCGCGCATTAGTGCTAATGACGATCTTTCAGTCCCTATGACTATAGAACATACCACCTCTCGTGCCTTTAGGGTACCCCACAAAAAACCGTAGTTCAGTTCTTGATTCCAACTTATCAGCATCTTTGTTCAGCACATGTGCTAGACCACCCCCAGATCCGAATATGTTCCAGACTAGGCTTTTGCCCAGTCCATAATTCCCAAGGGGTCTTAGGTACCGATTTGGAATGAACCAAATTTAGAACATACGCTACTGTTTCTAATGCATAACCCCAAAACGAAGTAGGTAGCTCTGAATAGCTCATCATTGATCGAACCATTTCTATAAGTGTATGGTTTCTTCGTTCCGCCACGCCATTTTGTTGTGGCGTCCCCGGAGCAGTAAGCTGGGAAGTGATCCCAGCTTTTGACATGTATTCCAAAAATTCACCACTGAGGTACTCCCCTCCTCGATCAGATCGAAGGGATTTGATAGTTCTCTCATGACGATTCTCAACTTCCGCCTTAAATTCTTTGAATTTCTCAAAGGATTCAAACTTCCGTTTCATCAGGTAAACATATCCATATCTTGAGTAATCATCAATAAAAGTGATGAAGTACTCAACACCAATGTTGTAAAGTACTTTAGGCGTTTTACTTAATTGAGGCGAGGCGTAAGCCTCGAGGCGCTTTGAGGCGTAAGCCTCAAACTTTGAACAAAAAATGATTAAAAAATAAACAAAACACTTATAAAACAAGAAATAACAAACAAAACATCAAATATAAGATCCTAGAAGTCTATTAAAGTTCATACATCATATAAAATAGTCCAGAAATTCATAGTTCAAAGAATCAAACATATTCAAAAGCTTAAGAATGCTAAAATGTTCGAATTATCAGCCACTAATGTCAGCATCCTCCTCATCTCCATCCTCCCACTCGAGCTCATCCTCATCAACCAAAGTCCTCGCCTTTCTTTTACCACTTCTACTACCACCATCTCCACGGCCTCGACCACAACCACCACGAGAAGTTCCTTCGCTTGATCTTGGTACATGATCAAGCAATGCTTCAAATTCTTCATCATTCATCTGACCAACATCACCATCACCACTTAACTCATCCTCATTCCCATCACTAACACACCATTCGTCATTGGAAGCCAAATGATCAATGACAAATGAATCAATATCAGGCTTTGTCAATCGAATTTGCCTATCTCTCAACCTTCTATTATACATGACATACACCAATGAGTTGAGCTTTTGAGTAGTTAAGCGATTTCTTTTCTTTGTATGTACCTATTAAATTATAATTTATAAAATATATTTAAGTAACTATCCTTATGAATATATCTATAAAAAATTAAAACTAACAAAAACTATTAATCTATATTATAGATAAATTAATACCTGATTGAACATACTCCAGTTGCGCTCACAAGCCGAAGCCGAACATGTCAAGCTCAATACTTTAACAGCAAAACTTTGAAGCTCCGGAGTATCATCACCAAATTGAACCCACCAATTTGCTATGAATTTTAAAATGAGTAAATACTAAAGAATGACAAATATGTCGAATTAAATTAAGTTATATTATACAAGCAGAATGGAAGCATGGCAGATTGATTAAAATAAATTATAATAATTTGAAATAATTAATTAATTTCCTGGAGTTCTTGTCTTGTATGTATCCTTTGCTACCTTTTTGCCAAAGGACCCTTCTCGGTTTCGAAATTTATCCAATTGCAGATCAGCTGCAATCAACGACTCCTCGGGTACCATTTTTTCCATGCACGACATCAGTCCCTTTTTTATCTCACGGTGATTTAAAAAATTCTCAGCATATTGGTATCGGGGGGTTTAGGTAATGAGCTGCTGCATGAATCTCCCTATGCAGCTGAAAATCCCACTTGGCATCAACAATCTCCCAAATTTCTTTATACTTGTTGATGTCGTTGCCCAAGTTTTTTGCTATTTCTTTCTTCGCTTCATCCATTGCACCATAGATAAATCCCATAGCGGGTATTTATTCTCCATCCACCATTCTCAATACTTTCACTAATGGCCTCGTAGTGTGAAGAGCATACAACACACTTTGCCAGAAATTTTCACTCAATATGATTTTCTTTACTTTCTTCCCATCACTCTTGCTTGCCCATGTACTACTTGCCCATTCCGACGAGGTAAACATTGCTTCCAATGGTTGTTTAGATTGAACCATGCTCTCTAATGTCAAGAAAGTCGTGGCAAACCTTGTTACAGCGGGACGAATCAGCTCTCTTTGTGTGAATTTCCTCATCATAGCAAGCACGAAACCATGATTATAGATGAATTTGCTAACTGTCCTTGCATTGAATAATGCATTCTTGTGCAGTGGCAACTCTCCGATCTTCTCTAGCATCAAATCAATACAATGGGCAGCACACGGAGTCCAATATAAGCGCTTCCTCTTCTTCATCAAAAGATTTCCCGCAGCCTTGTAGTTGCTAGCATTGTCCGTCACAATTTGGACCACTAAGTCCTCTCCAACTTCTTCAACAATGCCATCAAGAAGCTCAAATAGCTTATTGGCGTTCTTCGCTACATTCGAAGCATCAACTGACTTAAGAAAAACAGTGCCATAAGGATTGTTCACCAAGAAATTTATCAAACTTCTTCCTTTCATATCCTTCCATCCATCGGATAATATGGATACACCCGTTTGTATCCAAGTCTTCTTGACTTCTTCCACAGAAAGTTCAGTTGTTTCTACTTCTTCTTTTAGAACCCATGTGCTCAAGTCATGCCGTGAAGGGGTCTTCAAACCAGTACCATATGCAGCGATAGATCTACACATGCTCACGAAAGAAGGGGAATCAACCGGATTAAAAGGAAGCCCATTCTCGAAGAAGAACCTTCCAATATCTAAACACACTTTTCTTCTAGCATCCTTGGGATTGGGATTAGGATTAGAAGACATGACTTCTTTCAGATTTGAAGCATACTCATCGTCTTGATCGGTATCGTGAGCTACATACCTATCCATTGGACCTCTAACTATTCTTTTTTCAACTTCAAATGGAGTGTTTGAAGCACCTGCTGCAACATGAGTTTCACTTCCACGATAGTATGCTCCCGAATCGACCAACTCATCAAAGTTTTCTTGTCTCCTTTTTTTTGCAGATTCCCCCTTCTCAATGTAATCCTTAATTTCTCTTGCGACTTCCGGCGGCACATGTGGACAAGGCTTAACATTCCGATGAGTGGAAGCAAGATGCTCTTTCATTCTCTTAACACCTCCAGTAATTTTTTGCTTGCAAAAGTTACATTCAATGTAAACATAAGTCTTCCTTCCAGGATCTGGATTTTGAACCTCTGTTCCATATTTCCATGCCGGGTCTTTTCTCCAAGATTTTGGTGTTTGAGACGCCATTTTCTCTATTAACAAGGAAAAAAAAACCCTTAAGTGCTGAGCACTAACTAATCAAATAAGTACAAAAAAAAAAAAAAAAAAAACATCAACTTAATGCATAAAGTGTTGAACACTAAGCCACTAACCGATAAAATAAGTACAAAATGAAAACCATTAACTTTATAGCATTGAAAGTTGTGCACTAACTAATAAAATAAGTAAAAAAACCATTAACTTTACGTCATTAAGTATTAAGTACTAGAAGACGTGAATGAAGTCAGAACAAAAACATAACAAACGAAAAAAGAAAAAAGAATACCTACAGCTGCAGCGGCGACCTCTTCGACGATGGGGAGAGAGTCGGGTCAGTGGAGGCAACGTGAATGAGAGGAGGAGAATAGAAGGATTGCTTGCTGAAAAATTTGCCATTGTCGGCTCTGTCTTATATTTTTATATAAATTTTCTAGGGTTAATTTAGGGTTAATTGATAGTTATTAGTGCAATTATGGGCTGGGATTTTATTTAATTATGATGGGTTAATTTAATTTGTTCATAATTGAAAAACTTAGCCCATAATTTATATCTAATTTAACCCAACACGTCTAGAATTTGAGGCGTAAGATTCATCAAGCCTTGAGGCGAATTGAGGCGAGGCGTAAGCCTCAATCAAAAAAGGCGTGGGTTCGAAATAAAGGGTTTAGGGCGTGAGCCTTAAGGCGCCGACCGGCAGCCTCGCCTTGAGGCGGGCCTTGAGGCGTAAGCCTCAACAGCCTTTTACAACACTGCTCAACACCACCTCTAGCTTGAATCAACATTGGATCACACACGTCTATGTGAATCAAATCCAACACTTTCTCTGATCTGTTTCCCTTGGATTTAAAATTTCTTTTAACCATCTTTCCTTGCAAGCATGATTCGTAAGTTGGTAATGGTTCCATTCGAAGTTCCTCTAAAGGACCATCTTTCACCAACCTTTGAATCCTCTTAAGGTGGATGTGTCCAAGCCTCAGATGCCAGAGCTGTGTTTTATTCACACTCGAAGAAAACTTACGTTTCTTAGAACATGATGATGTGCTATTCAATGCAGTATCTGTACAGTTTATGGTGTAGAGATTGTTAGACATAGTACCAGAACAGATAACATCACCATTACGATAAATAGTAACATTTCCAAAACCGAAAGAAACAAAATATCCATCCAAATACAATTTGGAAACCGAAATTAAGTTCCTCCGAAAACCGGGTACTAACAAAACATCTCTTAAAACTAAAGTTTTATTGAAAAACGGTAAACTGACAACTCCCACTACTGAAACCGCCACTTTCGCAGCATTTCCCATGGTGACGGTAATCTCGCCTGCACTAACCCGCCGGGTTTGATTGAACCCCTGCAAGTCAAAACATACATGATCAGTGGCTCCAGTATCTACAACCTAAGTGTTGATAGAACTAGCCGCTAAACAAGTTTCGACAACTAGTGCATAAGATATACCTTGGCCACTGCCTGCCCTCATTTGAGGACAAGACGCCTTGTAGTGTCCTTTCTGCCCACAACGGTAACACCTCCCTTTAGGCTTCTGAATGCCACCTTGAGGTCCCTTGCCTTTCTGAGTGCCACCCCCTTGATTCTGACTACCCTGCTTCTTTTTCTTTCTAAATCTGCCCTTAGGCTTAGAAGAAGCAGAAGCTATAGTGTTGTGAGCCTGAGGTTCAGACTTAATCACCGTCTCAGCTTGCACCAGCTCATTCATCAGTTGGGCCAACGTGTAATCCTTCAGATTCATATTGTTGTTCAGCCGAAACTGGTTGAAAGAATTAGGAAGGGATTCTATGATGATATCGACCTGCGATTCCGCATCGATTTCAGCACCTAGAACCTCCAGCTCATTAAGATGACCAATCATCTTAAGAACATGTTCCTTCACGGGTTCCCCGTTAGACATTTTCAGCGTCAAAATTGACTTCATAGCCTTTTGACGTGTCTGACGACCGTGATGGCCGAACATCTCGTGAAGGCTTAGGATCATACCAGCTGCAGTTTCGACATTCTGATGTTGATGCTGCAAAATGGTCGATACTGAAGCCAGTATGTAACATTTTGCCATCTCATCTGCCTTTTTCCAGCTGGTATAAGCCTCACGCTGTTCAGCTGTAGCTCCTGCAGCTGGCTCAGGGGGGCATTCCTCATTAAGGACAAATTTATGCCCGTCGGCAGTAAGGACAATATCCAAGTTTCGTTTCCAATCAAGGTAATTGGAACCTTCGAGTTTGTTTTCTTTGAGAATTGAAGCAAGTGGATTAAAAGACATAATGTAGCTGAAAATAAATAAATAACACAAAGTCAATGTCATATACTTTGAAGCATTCATTATATTGTAAAACCTTAAATCAATATAATATATAACCCCCGACTCCTCAAGATCTTATATGCACGCCACGTAGGGTGGACATTTACAAATAATCTCTATAAGTAGATTTTTTACGCCTTTAATTTCATTATCCAATCAACCTTCACCTTATGATTGATGAAATTAACAGTCGGTCACTCCTAGCCATTCAAATTTAATTAATTACCTTTCCGTCGGGAAATAATTAATAAATTTACATCTAAGTGAAATACCATAATTTAATATTCCGAAAAATATCATTTCATAAGAATAACCCTACCATAGGGAGGTGATATCGATATGAAATTATTTTTCAATATTATCATATGAAGTTTAAACCAATGAAATCCATAATTAGCACCTCCGTAGGGATACGCCCGGATCAGTGAGCAAATGCTAATTATTTCATTTTAAAACCAATTATGGAGGCTAGAATTAATAATAATTTTCAGAAAAATACAGAATTAATCAAAAATTAAAATTAATGTAATACCACTTAGTCATTTTAAACCAAGATTTTAATTCATTTTTCAACCATAGCATGTAATTAAAATCACGAATAATTCAACAACATGCTATCCACAAAACATCGAAAAATTAAGCACAAGATAATTAATTAAATAAATAATTATCCAATCATCATGGCCTTGAAATTCTTCAAACGAGCTTGAAAAATCGAGACGAGACGTTGAGCCGAAGTTGCGGGCTGAGAGGAAGGCCCATCGGGCCTAGGGTTCGGCCCGTTAGGGTTTTGAGAAACCCTAACTTCCGGAAACCCTAGTCGCCGTCCCCTTCAGCCCTTGCCGTCATCTTCAGCTATCCGCCACCACCGTTGCCGTCGTCTTCACACAAGCTTGGAGAGGAGATCGCCGAGTGCTTCTGCCTCCGTCACCACTCGGAACTTGCCGGAAAAACACGGCTGAAACGCAGCAGCCCTGCAGCCACCATCGCGCAAGGCGACAGCAGCTCCCGCCGCCGGTTTTCTGATGCCACGCCATCGCTCGTCGTTCCCTTCGACGCCCAGCAACCTTCCATGAACTGCTGCAGGGCACCGGCGTTGTAGAGATGCCGGTTTCGAGCTTCAGCCGCCAAAAGCTTGACGCGATCCGCTATCGTTTTAAACCCTAGCCGCGCCATCGCCATGAATGGCGATCACTTCAACACTGCCGCTGCTCCTACTACTTCTGCAGTTCGTCCGGTGCGTCGACGCCGTCGAGGAGAGCAACCGGGAGCAGCTGCGACGTCCGGTGATTGCAAACAGCCGCGGTAGGGTCAAAACCTTAGCCGCGGTGTTTATCACCGCCGCAGCGCCACCGCCAATCCTCGATCTCCGTCGTGACGCAGCCACTCTCTCCGCCACAGCAACCATCGATCGATTACAAGAATTGAAAATTTTACATCAAAAATTACAATCGAAAAATGATTCCTATTCTAACACGATCAACCCTCGTGTGTTTACAACGCAGCCACAAACAGGCTGATTTTAATACTCCCTCCGGTTTTTTGAAGTTGCTACATTTCTTTTCGGCACGGGAATTAAGGTAGAAGTGTTTAAGATTTTAAGTGTATTGTGTTTATAGATAAAGTGTTGTTTGTGTATTTAGGTATATTCTAAAACTAGAGTATTATAGATGCATAAAAACATATTCATGACTGATCTTAAATGAAAGATCGTATCAAGACCTTTAATTTGATATAAAAATCATAAAAAATGGAGAACAAACGAGCAAGTTATGATAGTTTAAACTTTTAGAATTTAAATTATATTGGAATACGTGCTGAGAGTTGGGTAGATGATGATACTTAATTAGAGATAATTAATTGTAATAAGTATGTGCTTTATTTTTTAATCTTTGCCATATAAGGAAATGTTGCAACTTGAAAAGACCGGACCAAAAAGGAAAGTGTTGCAACTTGAAAAAACCGGAGGGAGTACATAATTAAAACCAGTACATTCATATTAACCATGATAATTGGGTCTCTGTAAAATCAAACAATTGCATCCAAATACAAATAATATGAATCTAATAATTATTATAATTAAATCTACAGAGCCGAGTTGGCTCTGATACCAGTTGTTGGATCCGGGATCCCTCGGATGTAGATTTAATTAATTACAATAATTATTAACATATGATTATAGATCTTGAAAGCGGAAACCGATCTAAGATCATATACCTGTTTGCGTAATCACCGGTGGTTTCTTTGTCGAGGAAATGATCTTCCACGCACCAGATCTCTGCACACGAGATCTGGCTCTTTATGGTCGACCTCGAAGTCTTCTGGAGTATTACCTAGCAACAAGAGAAATTCTGAGTGGGCATAAATTTATTCTCTTTGCCTCCCAGAAGCCGCCGTCCCTCTCTCTCTTTTCTGTGGGAATGATTTCACGTACTGAACATTTCTACTTCTCTCTTATTTATAATAAGAGGTAGAGTGTTGGAGAGGTTAGGGCCAAGGCTATGCTCTATTGGGCTACTCCAGGGACCTTGAGGAGGATTTGGACTGGGCCTTCCAATATAATTAAATAATCAAAATATTCTTTGGTCCTGAATACTCTATTTAATTATATTAATATTATAGTATTTCCACTATAGTAAAATAATATTGCATCGTCGTCCAATCCCAAATTATGACATACCGGGCTCCTCTTTAAATTATATTATTTCGCGTGTTTAAGATATCGCATGTCCATTAATTAATCTAAGCTACTGACTGCTCCAATTAATTAATATCTTATACCGAGAGTGTACCCGTTCGACCTTATTATTATATCGGAACTTAATCCACCTGCAGGATTTGATATAATAATCCTTAGAACGCCTCAAGGGGACATCATCAACTCGGCGCACCGAGACACGATTTCTAGATATAATATTAATTATCATATTTATAATATTATTACCCAAGATACAGAGATTCTTTGAGTTGCAATAACTCTCACTCATGGTAAATCAAAACAATAACTATTATAAATACATAATTGAATATTATGACAACTAGAATTAAGAAATAATAATTGTCCGAGATGTGATCATTAATAAGTCAGTATAAAAGGATTTATCTCACCTCGATCCTGTTCAGCGCAACTCTGATCGTATGCACCAGTATAAGCTAATAGCCAAGACCAACTATTATCCAGCTTATACTACAACCTTAACAAGTAATTTGTCCAGGATTACTTTCAGTTGCGAACACCATTTAACTATATAAGAAACCGATAATATGATCTTCCATGCGACCACCCACACCATATTATCTATAATATATAGTACCGGACATTTATTTGCATAACCATAACACGAATTAATATGCAAAACATATGACAAAATATTTATTTCCAAAACAAAAGGATAAAGTATGCTTTTCAGTATATCAACCCCAACAAAAGGAACACAAGGAATTACGTGGTTCGATCTATTAGAATAGATCTACGTCCACGGAGCAAGAATATGGATCTTTATTGCTAGTATGAGTAGTGATTACAAGATTGTTCTCCCCTCTCAATCTATTCTAAACCCCTATTTATAGGTAATTACATGGAGTTTGACTATGATACAAAGTCTTCTCCTATTAGGACTCCTTTGGCTTGATCTCCTCCTTTGTGGATTAACACCGAGCTTCTATATCTCTCTTAGAGCTTGAGTTATAGTCGATGTAGGAGTCTTGGTTGTCTTGGTGATAAAGTCTCTTATCTTCAATTGGGCCGAGCTGCCTGGGTGGAGCTTAACTGTCGAGGCCCAATAATATTGGGCCTGATGCTTTGGGCCTAGGAGCTGGGCCATATCCTATCACATCCTCCCTCAAAAAGACGTAGAAGCGAGGTTGTGATTTTAGGGGAATTAGCTGAGATAGGAGTGCCGACTCGTTAAGACGAGGTCGGTTAAAAATAACTTGCCCCGTCGAAAAATAAATTCTACGAAGTCGAGTTTGTACCGCCCCGTTAAGATGAGGTTGGTTAAAAATAACTTGCCCTGTCAAAAAATAAATTCAACGAAGTCGAGTTTGTACTGCCTCGTTAAGATGAGGTCGGTTAAAAATAACTTGCCCCGTCGAAAAATAAATTTGACGAAGTCGAGTTCGTACCGCCTCGTTAAGACGAAGTTGGTTAAAAATAACTTGCCCCGTCGAAAAATAAATTCGACGAAGTTGAGTTCGGTTCGTCCGTCCAGGATGAGGGAATTGACAAGGTGTCATGCGTACCGTCTCGCCGAGGCTAAGCACAGGATGTGTCAGTTATTTTAAATTAATGCACCAGTTGGATTCCCGATAAAGTTGGGGTTGATTGGACGTGGGAGAAAAGTGGATAGGCGGAAGTTACATAAAACTTCTTTGAGACGCCATCTCTCCCCGCTTAGCAAAAAATTTGAAAAACATTTTCAACTTTCTGCCTTCTTTCTCTCTCTCCACCTTTCGCAATTTGCAGCGCCGCCGCTTATTCTTCATCGGAATCCTACACCGCATTTAGCAAGTAAGTTATTTCTTTCCATGGCTTCTTCTTCCCGAGTCGGTAGTGGTCATAGTGATGGGGACCGAGACGAGTCCGTTTCTCCATCGTCTTCTCCGGCGGCGACATTCAATCCGTCGCCATTTGTAGATGTTAATGTTTATACCGTAAATTCAGTCGTCCCTTTTGTCCGTAAGCTCCAGTACCCTTCCCTAGATCCAGATTCCGGCGATGTTCTTGAACATGCGTTAATTTTGAAAGCATCTAGGGTTCAGGATCTTGCCCAAAAAATTTTATTTCCTGCTTCCGCTTGGCTTGTAGTTCCCCGTCCGGAGGATAGGGCTTGTTCGCCTCCGGTCGGTTTTTTCACCGTGTACAAAGACTGCTTGGGTTGCGGTCTTCGTTTTCCCCTTTTTCCTGTTTTTGATAAATTATTACAGAAGTTCGGCATAGCCTTATGGCAAATTATGCCAAACTCGTTCAAACAACTCGTCGGTCTTGCTGTTGAGGCCAGCCGCCGCGACATCCCTTTAACCCTATGATTAATCCTTAGGTTTTTCAGTTTGAAACCGAATACGGGGCGGTTTTACCTCTCCGCTAACCTCGGATCTAGGGTTAAGATGAAGTCGAAGCACTCGAACTGGCAGAAGAAGTATTTCTTTTGCCGGTCTGACGAAGTGTCTAAGTTCGTTTGGAAAACGGATAAGTTAGGGGATCAGAGCACCGAAGAGAGTTTCGGTGACCTCGAGAGAATTTTAAGGGAGCTCGGCGTCATTTCTGGAGAGTACGACAAGGCCGAGCTCGCTCGCCTGGGGTTGAGCCCTTTCGACCCTGAGTCCATGGTGGATCCGGCGAAGGGTGAGGCCCCACCTCGGCATTCTTCTTTTTTTCCTGCCCCTTCTTTTTGCTTCTTTTCTTTATTTTTACTGAATATATTTGCATTTCGAACTGCAGTGAAGCTGTTGAATAACTTGAAGAGGTCGAGGTCTGCCATCAAGAAGACACCTGCCGAGGTGTCTTCGGAGCGGACTGAGAGCGAGCCAGGCTCACCACCGGTAGGGTCGCCTTCTAGCCAACCCTTGGTGCGTCGCAAGAAGGCCCTGAAGGTGGCTACGGCTGTATCGGCTGAGGGTGGCAGCGCCCTAGTCACAGGCCGATCTACTGCTGGGCTATTGGACCAGCCAGTTAGAGAACTGATGAATCGGCATCGGCCGTTTCCCGAGGTAAGACAGCTAGCTGGGAACTTTAATGTATTTTTGCCTTCGGTATAATAATACTTTCCATGGTTGTTGCAGGGTGCCGAGGCCCTGGCTTCAAGGTTCACCACTTTGGTGGCGGAGCTGTCGAGCTCGGCTTCGGATCTGACCAACTTCCTCAATGAAGGGGTCGGTCGTTTTGCTGAAGCATCTCGGGTCCAACAGGAGTAGGAGAACGATAAGGTCGATCTCGCCAACCGGCTGGCTGCTACTGTGACCGAGGCGAAGGTTGCCTCGGTAATAAACGTTGACAAGGAATTAACGAACACAAAAATAAAAGGACACGAAGGGTACGTGGTTCGATCTATCGGAATAGATCTACGTCCATGGGAGCAAAAGAGAGTTTGGATATTATTGTTAGTGTGAGTATTGGTTACAGTGCTTATCCAGATCTTGAAGGAATCCTTCGGGGGTCGGATCTCTTGCCAGTTCTTTCCCAGGTCGACGGTGTGTTGCCGGGTTCGGATCTTACGCCTGGCTTGCCTCGTTCGTGGATTTCTGCTCCCCGGACTGGTGGATTTGCTGTCGGACCTTGTCCGATTTGCTAAACCTCCTTTTCCTTGTTGGTACCGGCAGCAGCGGTTGATCGTGTCGGCCTTCCTGTCATGACGGCAGATTACCCATAAAACTTTTGATCGGAAATCACAAATTTAAGTTCCCACAGACGGCGCCAGTGATCGAACTTATTTTTGTAGGTAATTAATGAACGTCAATAAGGAATAAATCGAGAACGAAAGTAAAAGGAACACAAGGAATTACATGGTTCGATCTATTAGAATAGATCTACGTCCACGGAGCAAGAATATGGATCTTTATTGCTAGTATGAGTAGTGATTACAAGATTGTTCTCCCCTCTCAATCTATTTTAAACCCCTATTTATAGGTAATTACATGGAGTTTGAATATGATACAAAGTCTTCTCCTATTAGGACTCCTTTGGCTTGATCTCCTCCTTTGTGGATTAACACCGAGCTTCTATATCTCTCTTGGAGCTTGAGTTGTAGTCGATGTAGGAGTCTTGGTTGCCTTGGTGATAAAGTCTCTTATCTTCAATTGGGCCGAGCTACCTGGGCCGAGCTTAACTATCGAGGCCCAATAATATTGGGCCTGATGCTTTGGGCCTAGGAGCTGGGCCATATCCTATCATTGATGGATCAGGCATTTAGGGCTTCGGAAAGGGTGAGGCGGAAGGGAAGAGCAAGCGGAAGGGGAGAAGAATTTAGGTTTTTAGAATGAAAAATAAAAATGTGAATTGGGAATGGTAAAAAAACGTTTAAAAAAAAGAAAAAAAAAAAAAGAATCAACTATTGGGACTGTTGAGACTACTTAGTGCTAATAAGCCCAATAGTCTCAGTCCAAAAAACGTCAGAAATTAAAATAAAAATAAAAAAAATACATGACAAGAAATTCAAATATTTTTAAAAGAAAATCAAAGTCAACTCATTAAAGGTATTTTGGTCCGAAAAGATAAAAATTTGATGTTAATAGGTATTATTTATACTTTTTAAGTTGATGGGTATAATTTGACATTTGTTAAGTTGGATGGGTATAGATATGCATTATCACTATATATATACATTTCACTGATTTATACGAAGATTTCAACCGATTCAACTAGATTAATGACTAATCAAGTGAAATTCTATTTTATTATTACCAATTCATTGGAATCGACACTTCGACTACTTTACTTCCCGTTTCACTAATTATTTGAGAATTTCAACCGATTCAACTCGAGTAATGACTAATCAAGTGAAATTTCACTTTATTATCACTAATCAACTAATCCATAATCGACATTATTCTAAAATAGATAAAATATTAGTTCATTTTAAAATATAGTTTAAGAATATAGTTCGTTTTTATATATTTCTTAGTCCTAGATAATGGGTATAGTAATTGTCACTATATTAAGATAAATTAACCAAATACAGTAATAAACAATATAAACAATAATAATAATGAAAGTAAATATATCATCAAATAATGTATGAGATAAACATGGATGAAATAATAATAATAATAATAATAATAATAATAATAATAATAATAATAATAATAATAATAATAATAATAATAATAATAATAATAATAATCGAGCACTAATCGCCTCAAAAATTGATAAATCGCTACTCCGATTAGCCATTCTCCGAGTAATTTCCTTCCCGCCTCACCCATTATCTCTCGATTAGTGGCTATTCTAGCGATAAACCCCTCGTTGTCGCTAATCAAGTATTCGAAATATATTATTCACTAAAAAAGGGCTAATCGCCTCGAAAATTGATAATTCCCTTCTCCGATTAGCCATTCTCCGAGTAATTTCCTTCCCACCTCACCCATTATCGCTCTGATTAGTCATTCTTCGAATTATATAATCGCTTGTTGTAATAATAATAATAATAATAATAATAATAATAATAATAATAATAATAATAATAATAATAATAATAATAATAATAATAATAATAATAATAATAATAATAATAATAATAATAATAATAATAATATTCGAGCGCTAATCGCCTCAGACATCGATAATTCACTACTCAGATTAGCCATTCTCCAAGTAATTTTCTTCCCGCCTCATCCATTATCGATCCGATTAGCCATTCTTCGAACTATATTATCGCTTGTTGTAATAATAATAATAATAATCGAGCGCTAATCGCCTCAGACATCGATAATTCGCTACTCTGATTAGCCATTTTCCGAGTAATTTCCTTCCCTCACGCATTATCGATCCAATTAGCCATTCTTCGAACTATATTATCGCTTGTTGTAATAATAATAATAATAATAATAATAATAATAATAATAATAATAATAATAATAATAATAATAATAATAATAATAATAATAATAATAATAATAATAATGATGATGAAATCGGGAACCTACAATTATAACAAATTAATGATTTTCCACATTTTTTTTTACATTCCGACTTTTTTTATTAAAATAAAATAAGAAATCAATCATTACATATTTATGATTTTGGCACTCATTAAACTATAATAATAACATTAAATATAATAACAATAGTAATTATGATAATAAATATAGTTATAATTAAAATTATTATTATTATTTTCTTAGTAACATATTCAGTGGTGAGGCCACATGTAAGTTGAGGCTTAAGCCCACCCCACCAAAAAAAAAAAAAATTATTCTAGTAAAATTATGATTTTTTATATATATTATGCATAATTTAGTGTAAAGCCCATGCCATTAAATTATATTGTATAGAATTTTGTTTCACAAATCTCGAATATGAAACTCAGCCCCTGCCATTAAATTTTTCTGGCCTCGCCCCTGAACATATTTATGATATTCAGCACTCATTCTCTTGTTATCTCCCTCATCCTCCGCACTTCTTCACAACCATTCTTCACGGCCCCACGGACGACTGCATTTCTCGTATTTGATTATTTAATTGGCCATTCTTCAAATTGACTGCGTGCGAAGTCAGTTCTCCGTCACAGGCGGGACCCGCCTGAAAGAAAAAGTACACAAATTCCGAAACCATGTACTAACAAAACCACCTTCTCTAATTTCCATTTATTTTAATTAGCAATGTATATACTCCCTTCATTTCGTCTAAATTGACACACTTCTTTTTGGCTTTTCTGGCACGTTTTTTCACGCTTCCCGATGGTAGGTTTTAAAATGGATTTTTGAAGAATTCTTTCTTTTACGGGATACTACGATTGTATGCTCCCGAATCGACCAACTCATCAAAGTTTTCTTGTCTCCTTTTTTTTGCAGATTCCCCCTTCTCAATGTAATCCTTAATTTCTCTTGCGACTTCCGGCGGCACATGTGGACAAGGCTTAACATTCCGATGAGTGGAAGCAAGATGCTCTTTCATTCTCTTAACACCTCCAGTAATTTTTTGCTTGCAAAAGTTACATTCAATGTACACATAAGTCTTCCTTCCAGGATCTGGATTTTGAACCTCTGTTCCATATTTCCATGCCGGGTCTTTTCTCCAAGATTTTGGTGTTTGAGACGCCATTTTCTCTATTAACAAGGAAAAAAAAAACCTTAAGTGCTGAGCACTAACTAATCAAATAAGTACAAAAAAAAAAAAAAAAAAAAACATCAACTTAATGCATAAAGTGTTGAACACTAAGCCACTAACCGATAAAATAAGTACAAAATGAAAACCATTAACTTTATGGCATTGAAAGTTGTGCACTAACTAATAAAATAAGTAAAAAAACCATTAACTTTACGTCATTAAGTATTAAGTACTAGAAGACGTGAATGAAGTCAGAACAAAAACATAACAAACGAAAAAGAAAAAAGAATACCTACAGCTGCAGCGGCGACCTCTTCGACGATGGGGAGAGAGTCGGGTCAGTGGAGGCAACGTGAATGAGAGGAGGAGAATAGAAGGATTGCTTGCTGAAAAATTTGCCATTGTCGGCTCTGTCTTATATTTTTATATAAATTTTCTAGGGTTAATTTAGGGTTAATTGATAGTTATTAGTGCAATTATGGGCTGGGATTTTATTTAATTATGATGGGTTAATTTAATTTGTTCATAATTGAAAAACTTAGCCCATAATTTATATCTAATTTAACCCAACACGTCTAGAATTTGAGGCGTAAGATTCATCAAGCCTTGAGGCGAATTGAGGCGAGGCGTAAGCCTCAATCAAAAAAGGCGTGGGTTCGAAATAAAGGGTTTAGGGCGTGAGCCTTAAGGCGCCGACCGGCAGCCTCGCCTTGAGGCGGGCCTTGAGGCGTAAGCCTCAACAGCCTTTTACAACACTGCTCAACACCACCTCTAGCTTGAATCAACATTGGATCACACACGTCTATGTGAATCAAATCCAACACTTTCTCTGATCTGTTTCCCTTGGATTTAAAATTTCTTTTAACCATCTTTCCTTGCAAGCAGGATTCGTAAGTTGGTAATGGTTCCATTCGAAGTTCCTCTAAAGGACCATCTTTCACCAACCTTTGAATCCTCTTAAGGTGGATGTGTCCAAGCCTCAGATGCCAGAGCTGTGTTTTATTCACACTCGAAGAAAACTTACGTTTCTTAGAACATGATGATGTGCTATTCAATGCAGTATCTGTACAGTTTATGGTGTAGAGATTGTTAGACATAGTACCAGAACAGATAACATCACCATTACGATAAATAGTAACATTTCCAAAACCGAAAGAAACAAAATATCCATCCAAATACAATTTGGAAACCGAAATTAAGTTCCTCCGAAAACCGGGGGTACTAACAAAACATCTCTTAAAACTAAAGTTTTATTGAAAAACGGTAAACTGACAACTCCCACTACTGAAACCGCCACTTTCGCAGCATTTCCCATGGTGACGGTAATCTCGCCTGCACTAACCCGCCGGGTTTGATTGAACCCCTGCAAGTCAAAACATACATGATCAGTGGCTCCAGTATCTACAACCTAAGTGTTGATAGAACTAGCCGCTAAACAAGTTTCGACAACTAGTGCATAAGATATACCTTGGCCACTGCCTGCCCTCATTTGAGGACAAGACGCCTTGTAGTGTCCTTTCTGCCCACAACGGTAACACCTCCCTTTAGGCTTCTGAATGCCACCTTGAGGTCCCTTGCCTTTCTGAGTGCCACCCCCTTGATTCTGACTACCCTGCTTCTTTTTCTTTCTAAATCTGCCCTTAGGCTTAGAAGAAGCAGAAGCTATAGTGTTGTGAGCCTGAGGTTCAGACTTAATCACCGTCTCAGCTTGCACCAGCTCATTCATCAGTTGGGCCAACGTGTAATCCTTCAGATTCATATTGTTGTTCAGCCGAAACTGGTTGAAAGAATTAGGAAGGGATTCTATGATGATATCGACCTGCGATTCCGCATCGATTTCAGCACCTAGAACCTCCAGCTCATTAAGATGACCAATCATCTTAAGAACATGTTCCTTCACGGGTTCCCCGTTAGACATTTTCAGCGTCAAAATTGACTTCATAGCCTTTTGACGTGTCTGACGACCGTGATGGCCGAACATCTCGTGAAGGCTTAGGATCATACCAGCTGCAGTTTCGACATTCTGATGTTGATGCTGCAAAATGGTCGATACTGAAGCCAGTATGTAACATTTTGCCATCTCATCTGCCTTTTTCCAGCTGGTATAAGCCTCACGCTGTTCAGCTGTAGCTCCTGCAGCTGGCTCAGGGGGGCATTCCTCATTAAGGACAAATTTATGCCCGTCGGCAGTAAGGACAATATCCAAGTTTCGTTTCCAATCAAGGTAATTGGAACCTTCGAGTTTGTTTTCTTTGAGAATTGAAGCAAGTGGATTAAAAGACATAATGTAGCTGAAAATAAATAAATAACACAAAGTCAATGTCATATACTTTGAAGCATTCATTATATTGTAAAACCTTAAATCAATATAATATATAACCCCCGACTCCTCAAGATCTTATATGCACGCCACGTAGGGTGGACATTTACAAATAATCTCTATAAGTAGATTTTTTACGCCTTTAATTTCATTATCCAATCAACCTTCACCTTATGATTGATGAAATTAACAGTCGGTCACTCCTAGCCATTCAAATTTAATTAATTACCTTTCCGTCGGGAAATAATTAATAAATTTACATCTAAGTGAAATACCATAATTTAATATTCCGAAAAATACCATTTCATAAGAATAACCCTACCATAGGGAGGTGATATCGATATGAAATTATTTTTCAATATTATCATATGAAGTTTAAACCAATGAAATCCATAATTAGCACCTCCGTAGGGATACGCCCGGATCAGTGAGCAAATGCTAATTATTTCATTTTAAAACCAATTATGGAGGCTAGAATTAATAATAATTTTCAGAAAAATACAGAATTAATCAAAAATTAAAATTAATGTAATACCACTTAGTCATTTTAAACCAAGATTTTAATTCATTTTTCAACCATAGCATGTAATTAAAAATCACGAATAATTCAACAACATGCTATCCACAAAACATCGAAAAATTAAGCACAAGATAATTAATTAAATAAATAATTATCCAATCATCATGGCCTTGAAATTCTTCAAACGAGCTTGAAAAATCGAGACGAGACGTTGAGCCGAAGTTGCGGGCTGAGAGGAAGGCCCATCGGGCCTAGGGTTCGGCCCGTTAGGGTTTTGAGAAACCCTAACTTCCGGAAACCCTAGTCGCCGTCCCCTTCAGCCCTTGCCGTCATCTTCAGCTATCCGCCACCACCGTTGCCGTCGTCTTCACACAAGCTTGGAGAGGAGATCGCCGAGTGCTTCTGCCTCCGTCACCACTCGGAACTTGCCGGAAAAACGCGGCTGAAACGCAGCAGCCCTGCAGCCACCATCGCGCAAGGCGACAGCAGCTCCCGCCGCCGGTTTTCTGATGCCACGCCATCGCTCGTCGTTCCCTTCGACGCCCAGCAACCTTCCATGAACTGCTGCAGGGCACCGGCGTTGTAGAGATGCCGGTTTCGAGCTTCAGCCGCCAAAAGCTTGACGCGATCCGCTATCGTTTTAAACCCTAGCCGCGCCATCGCCATGAATGGCGATCACTTCAACACTGCCGCTGCTCCTACTACTTCTGCAGTTCGTCCGGTGCGTCGACGCCGTCGAGGAGAGCAACCGGGAGCAGCTGCGACGTCCGGTGATTGCAAACAGCCGCGGTAGGGTCAAAACCTTAGCCACGGTGTTTATCACCGCCGCAGCGCCACCGCCAATCCTCGATCTCCGTCGTGACGCAGCCACTCTCTCCGCCACAGCAACCATCGATCGATTACAAGAATTGAAAATTTTACATCAAAAATTACAATCGAAAAATGATTCCTATTCTAACACGATCAACCCTCGTGTGTTTACAACGCAGCCACAAACAGGCTGATTTTAATACTCCCTCCGGTTTTTTGAAGTTGCTACATTTCTTTTCGGCACGGGAATTAAGGTAGAAGTGTTTAAGATTTTAAGTGTATTGTGTTTATAGATAAAGTGTTGTTTGTGTATTTAGGTATATTCTAAAACTAGAGTATTATAGATGCATAAAAACATATTCATGACTGATCTTAAATGAAAGATCGTATCAAGACCTTTAATTTGATATAAAAATCATAAAAAATGGAGAACAAACGAGCAAGTTATGATAGTTTAAACTTTTAGAATTTAAATTATATTGGAATACGTGCTGAGAGTTGGGTAGATGATGATACTTAATTAGAGATAATTAATTGTAATAAGTATGTGCTTTATTTTTTAATCTTTGCCATATAAGGAAATGTTGCAACTTGAAAAGACCGGACCAAAAAGGAAAGTGTTGCAACTTGAAAAAACCGGAGGGAGTACATAATTAAAACCAGTACATTCATATTAACCATGATAATTGGGTCTCTGTAAAATCAAACAATTGCATCCAAATACAAATAATATGAATCTAATAATTATTATAATTAAATCTACAGAGCCGAGTTGGCTCTGATACCAGTTGTTGGATCCGGGATCCCTCGGATGTAGATTTAATTAATTACAATAATTATTAACATATGATTATAGATCTTGAAAGCGGAAACCGATCTAAGATCATATACCTGTTTGCGTAATCACCGGTGGTTTCTTTGTCGAGGAAATGATCTTCCACGCACCAGATCTCTGCACACGAGATCTGGCTCTTTATGGTCGACCTCGAAGTCTTCTGGAGTATTACCTAGCAACAAGAGAAATTCTGAGTGGGCATAAATTTATTCTCTTTGCCTCCCAGAAGCCGCCGTCCCTCTCTCTCTTTTCTGTGGGAATGATTTCACGTACTGAACATTTCTACTTCTCTCTTATTTATAATAAGAGGTAGAGTGTTGGAGAGGTTAGGGCCAAGGCTATGCTCTATTGGGCTACTCCAGGGACCTTGAGGAGGATTTGGACTGGGCCTTCCAATATAATTAAATAATCAAAATATTCTTTGGTCCTGAATACTCTATTTAATTATATTAATATTATAGTATTTCCACTATAGTAAAATAATATTGCATCGTCGTCCAATCCCAAATTATGACATACCGGGCTCCTCTTTAAATTATATTATTTCGCGTGTTTAAGATATCGCATGTCCATTAATTAATCTAAGCTACTGACTGCTCCAATTAATTAATATCTTATACCGAGAGTGTACCCGTTCGACCTTATTATTATATCGGAACTTAATCCACCTGCAGGATTTGATATAATAATCCTTAGAACGCCTCAAGGGGACATCATCAACTCGGCGCACCGAGACACGATTTCTAGATATAATATTAATTATCATATTTATAATATTATTACCCAAGATACAGAGATTCTTTGAGTTGCAATAACTCTCACTCATGGTAAATCAAAGCAATAACTATTATAAATACATAATTGAATATTATGACAACTAGAATTAAGAAATAATAATTGTCCGAGATGTGATCATTAATAAGTCAGTATAAAAGGATTTATCTCACCTCGATCCTGTTCAGCGCAACTCTGATCGTATGCACCAGTATAAGCTAATAGCCAAGACCAACTATTATCCAGCTTATACTACAACCTTAACAAGTAATTTGTCCAGGATTACTTTCAGTTGCGAACACCATTTAACTATATAAGAAACCGATAATATGATCTTCCATGCGACCACCCACACCATATTATCTATAATATATAGTACCGGACATTTATTTGCATAACCATAACACGAATTAATATGCAAAACATATGACAAAATATTTATTTCCAAAACAAAAGGATAAAGTATGCTTTTCAGTATATCAACCCCAACAAAAGGAACACAAGGAATTACGTGGTTCGATCTATTAGAATAGATCTACGTCCACGGAGCAAGAATATGGATCTTTATTGCTAGTATGAGTAGTGATTACAAGATTGTTCTCCCCTCTCAATCTATTCTAAACCCCTATTTATAGGTAATTACATGGAGTTTGACTATGATACAAAGTCTTCTCCTATTAGGACTCCTTTGGCTTGATCTCCTCCTTTGTGGATTAACACCGAGCTTCTATATCTCTCTTAGAGCTTGAGTTATAGTCGATGTAGGAGTCTTGGTTGTCTTGGTGATAAAGTCTCTTATCTTCAATTGGGCCGAGCTGCCTGGGTGGAGCTTAACTGTCGAGGCCCAATAATATTGGGCCTGATGCTTTGGGCCTAGGAGCTGGGCCATATCCTATCACATCCTCCCTCAAAAAGACGTAGAAGCGAGGTTGTGATTTTAGGGGAATTAGCTGAGATAGGAGTGCCGACTCGTTAAGACGAGGTCGGTTAAAAATAACTTGCCCCGTCGAAAAATAAATTCTACGAAGTCGAGTTTGTACCGCCCCGTTAAGATGAGGTTGGTTAAAAATAACTTGCCCTGTCAAAAAATAAATTCAACGAAGTCGAGTTTGTACTGCCTCGTTAAGATGAGGTCGGTTAAAAATAACTTGCCCCGTCGAAAAATAAATTTGACGAAGTCGAGTTCGTACCGCCTCGTTAAGACGAAGTTGGTTAAAAATAACTTGCCCCGTCGAAAAATAAATTCGACGAAGTTGAGTTCGGTTCGTCCGTCCAGGATGAGGGAATTGACAAGGTGTCATGCGTACCGTCTCGCCGAGGCTAAGCACAGGATGTGTCAGTTATTTTAAATTAATGCACCAGTTGGATTCCCGATAAAGTTGGGGTTGATTGGACGTGGGAGAAAAGTGGATAGGCGGAAGTTACATAAAACTTCTTTGAGACGCCATCTCTCCCCGCTTAGCAAAAAATTTGAAAAACATTTTCAACTTTCTGCCTTCTTTCTCTCTCTCCACCTTTCGCAATTTGCAGCGCCGCCGCTTATTCTTCATCGGAATCCTACACCGCATTTAGCAAGTAAGTTATTTCTTTCCATGGCTTCTTCTTCCCGAGTCGGTAGTGGTCATAGTGATGGGGACCGAGACGAGTCCGTTTCTCCATCGTCTTCTCCGGCGGCGACATTCAATCCGTCGCCATTTGTAGATGTTAATGTTTATACCGTAAATTCAGTCGTCCCTTTTGTCCGTAAGCTCCAGTACCCTTCCCTAGATCCAGATTCCGGCGATGTTCTTGAACATGCGTTAATTTTGAAAGCATCTAGGGTTCAGGATCTTGCCCAAAAAATTTTATTTCCTGCTTCCGCTTGGCTTGTAGTTCCCCGTCCGGAGGATAGGGCTTGTTCGCCTCCGGTCGGTTTTTTCACCGTGTACAAAGACTGCTTGGGTTGCGGTCTTCGTTTTCCCCTTTTTCCTGTTTTTGATAAATTATTACAGAAGTTCGGCATAGCCTTATGGCAAATTATGCCAAACTCGTTCAAACAACTCGTCGGTCTTGCTGTTGAGGCCAGCCGCCGCGACATCCCTTTAACCCTATGATTAATCCTTAGGTTTTTCAGTTTGAAACCGAATACGGGGCGGTTTTACCTCTCCGCTAACCTCGGATCTAGGGTTAAGATGAAGTCGAAGCACTCGAACTGGCAGAAGAAGTATTTCTTTTGCCGGTCTGACGAAGTGTCTAAGTTCGTTTGGAAAACGGATAAGTTAGGGGATCAGAGCACCGAAGAGAGTTTCGGTGACCTCGAGAGAATTTTAAGGGAGCTCGGCGTCATTTCTGGAGAGTACGACAAGGCCGAGCTCGCTCGCCTGGGGTTGAGCCCTTTCGACCCTGAGTCCATGGTGGATCCGGCGAAGGGTGAGGCCCCACCTCGGCATTCTTCTTTTTTTCCTGCCCCTTCTTTTTGCTTCTTTTCTTTATTTTTACTGAATATATTTGCATTTCGAACTGCAGTGAAGCTGTTGAATAACTTGAAGAGGTCGAGGTCTGCCATCAAGAAGACACCTGCCGAGGTGTCTTCGGAGCGGACTGAGAGCGAGCCAGGCTCACCACCGGTAGGGTCGCCTTCTAGCCAACCCTTGGTGCGTCGCAAGAAGGCCCTGAAGGTGGCTACGGCTGTATCGGCTGAGGGTGGCAGCGCCCTAGTCACAGGCCGATCTACTGCTGGGCTATTGGACCAGCCAGTTAGAGAACTGATGAATCGGCATCGGCCGTTTCCCGAGGTAAGACAGCTAGCTGGGAACTTTAATGTATTTTTGCCTTCGGTATAATAATACTTTCCATGGTTGTTGCAGGGTGCCGAGGCCCTGGCTTCAAGGTTCACCACTTTGGTGGCGGAGCTGTCGAGCTCGGCTTCGGATCTGACCAACTTCCTCAATGAAGGGGTCGGTCGTTTTGCTGAAGCATCTCGGGTCCAACAGGAGTAGGAGAACGATAAGGTCGATCTCGCCAACCGGCTGGCTGCTGCTGTGACCGAGGCGAAGGTTGCCTCGGTAATAAACGTTGACAAGGAATTAACGAACACAAAAATAAAAGGACACGAAGGGTTACGTGGTTCGATCTATCGGAATAGATCTACGTCCATGGGAGCAAAAGAGAGTTTGGATATTATTGTTAGTGTGAGTATTGGTTACAGTGCTTATCCAGATCTTGAAGGAATCCTTCGGGGGTCGGATCTCTTGCCAGTTCTTTCCCAGGTCGACGGTGTGTTGCCGGGTTCGGATCTTACGCCTGGCTTGCCTCGTTCGTGGATTTCTGCTCCCCGGACTGGTGGATTTGCTGTCGGACCTTGTCCGATTTGCTAAACCTCCTTTTCCTTGTTGGTACCGGCAGCAGCGGTTGATCGTGTCGGCCTTCCTGTCATGACGGCAGATTACCCATAAAACTTTTGATCGGAAATCACAAATTTAAGTTCCCACAGACGGCGCCAGTGATCGAACTTATTTTTGTAGGTAATTAATGAACGTCAATAAGGAATAAATCGAGAACGAAAGTAAAAGGAACACAAGGAATTACATGGTTCGATCTATTAGAATAGATCTACGTCCACGGAGCAAGAATATGGATCTTTATTGCTAGTATGAGTAGTGATTACAAGATTGTTCTCCCCTCTCAATCTATTTTAAACCCCTATTTATAGGTAATTACATGGAGTTTGAATATGATACAAAGTCTTCTCCTATTAGGACTCCTTTGGCTTGATCTCCTCCTTTGTGGATTAACACCGAGCTTCTATATCTCTCTTGGAGCTTGAGTTGTAGTCGATGTAGGAGTCTTGGTTGCCTTGGTGATAAAGTCTCTTATCTTCAATTGGGCCGAGCTACCTGGGCCGAGCTTAACTATCGAGGCCCAATAATATTGGGCCTGATGCTTTGGGCCTAGGAGCTGGGCCATATCCTATCATTGATGGATCAGGCATTTAGGGCTTCGGAAAGGGTGAGGCGGAAGGGAAGAGCAAGCGGAAGGGGAGAAGAATTTAGGTTTTTAGAATGAAAAATAAAAATGTGAATTGGGAATGGTAAAAAAACGTTTAAAAAAAAGAAAAAAAAAAAAAGAATCAACTATTGGGACTGTTGAGACTACTTAGTGCTAATAAGCCCAATAGTCTCAGTCCAAAAAACGTCAGAAATTAAAATAAAAATAAAAAAAATACATGACAAGAAATTCAAATATTTTTAAAAGAAAATCAAAGTCAACTCATTAAAGGTATTTTGGTCCGAAAAGATAAAAATTTGATGTTAATAGGTATTATTTATACTTTTTAAGTTGATGGGTATAATTTGACATTTGTTAAGTTGGATGGGTATAGATATGCATTATCACTATATATATACATTTCACTGATTTATACGAAGATTTCAACCGATTCAACTAGATTAATGACTAATCAAGTGAAATTCTATTTTATTATTACCAATTCATTGGAATCGACACTTCGACTACTTTACTTCCCGTTTCACTAATTATTTGAGAATTTCAACCGATTCAACTCGAGTAATGACTAATCAAGTGAAATTTCACTTTATTATCACTAATCAACTAATCCATAATCGACATTATTCTAAAATAGATAAAATATTAGTTCATTTTAAAATATAGTTTAAGAATATAGTTCGTTTTTATATATTTCTTAGTCCTAGATAATGGGTATAGTAATTGTCACTATATTAAGATAAATTAACCAAATACAGTAATAAACAATATAAACAATAATAATAATGAAAGTAAATATATCATCAAATAATGTATGAGATAAACATGGATGAAATAATAATAATAATAATAATAATAATAATAATAATAATAATAATAATAATAATAATAATAATAATAATAATAATAATAATAATAATAATAATAATAATCGAGCACTAATCGCCTCAAAAATTGATAAATCGCTACTCCGATTAGCCATTCTCCGAGTAATTTCCTTCCCGCCTCACCCATTATCTCTCGATTAGTGGCTATTCTAGCGATAAACCCCTCGTTGTCGCTAATCAAGTATTCGAAATATATTATTCACTAAAAAAGGGCTAATCGCCTCGAAAATTGATAATTCCCTTCTCCGATTAGCCATTCTCCGAGTAATTTCCTTCCCACCTCACCCATTATCGCTCTGATTAGTCATTCTTCGAATTATATAATCGCTTGTTGTAATAATAATAATAATAATAATAATAATAATAATAATAATACTAATAATAATAATAATAATAATAATAATAATAATAATAATAATAATAATAATAATAATAATAATAATAATAATAATAATAATAATAATAATAATAATAATAATAATAATAATAATAATAATAATAATAATAATAATATTCGAGCGCTAATCGCCTCAGACATCGATAATTCACTACTCAGATTAGCCATTCTCCAAGTAATTTTCTTCCCGCCTCATCCATTATCGATCCGATTAGCCATTCTTCGAACTATATTATCGCTTGTTGTAATAATAATAATAATAATCGAGCGCTAATCGCCTCAGACATCGATAATTCGCTACTCTGATTAGCCATTTTCCGAGTAATTTCCTTCCCTCACGCATTATCGATCCAATAGCCATTCTTCGAACTATATTATCGCTTGTTGTAATAATAATAATAATAATAATAATAATAATAATAATAATAATAATAATAATAATAATAATAATAATAATAATAATAATAATAATAATAATAATATAATAATAATAATGATGATGAAATCGGGAACCTACAATTATAACAAATTAATGATTTTCCACATTTTTTTTTACATTCCGACTTTTTTTATTAAAATAAAATAAGAAATCAATCATTACATATTTATGATTTGGCACTCATTAAACTATAATAATAACATTAAATATAATAACAATAGTAATTATGATAATAAATATAGTTATAATTAAAATTATTATTATTATTTTCTTAGTAACATATTCAGTGGTGAGGCCACATGTAAGTTGAGGCTTAAGCCCACCCCACCAAAAAAAAAAAAAATTATTCTAGTAAAATTATGATTTTTTATATATATTATGCATAATTTAGTGTAAAGCCCATGCCATTAAATTATATTGTATAGAATTTTGTTTCACAAATCTCGAATATGAACTCAGCCCCTGCCATTAAATTTTTCTGGCCTCGCCCCTGAACATATTTATGATATTCAGCACTCATTCTCTTGTTATCTCCCTCATCCTCCGCACTTCTTCACAACCATTCTTCACGGCCCCACGGACGACTGCATTTCTCGTATTTGATTATTTAATTGGCCATTCTTCAAATTGACTGCGTGCGAAGTCAGTTCTCCGTCACAGGCGGGACCCGCCTGAAAGAAAAAGTACACAAATTCCGAAACCATGTACTAACAAAACCACCTTCTCTAATTTCCATTTATTTTAATTAGCAATGTATATACTCCCTTCATTTCGTCTAAATTGACACACTTCTTTTTGGCTTTTCTGGCACGTTTTTTCACGCTTCCCGATGGTAGGTTTTAAAATGGATTTTTGAAGAATTCTTTCTTTTACGGGATACTACGATTGTATGCTCCCGAATCGACCAACTCATCAAAGTTTTCTTGTCTCCTTTTTTTTGCAGATTCCCCCTTCTCAATGTAATCCTTAATTTCTCTTGCGACTTCCGGCGGCACATGTGGACAAGGCTTAACATTCCGATGAGTGGAAGCAAGATGCTCTTTCATTCTCTTAACACCTCCAGTAATTTTTTGCTTGCAAAAGTTACATTCAATGTACACATAAGTCTTCATTCCAGGATCTGGATTTTGAACCTCTGTTCCATATTTCCATGCCGGGTCTTTTCTCCAAGATTTTGGTGTTTGAGACGCCATTTTCTCTATTAACAAGGAAAAAAAAAACCTTAAGTGCTGAGCACTAACTAATCAAATAAGTACAAAAAAAAAAAAAAAAAAAAAACATCAACTTAATGCATAAAGTGTTGAACACTAAGCCACTAACCGATAAAATAAGTACAAAATGAAAACCATTAACTTTATGGCATTGAAAGTTGTGCACTAACTAATAAAATAAGTAAAAAAACCATTAACTTTACGTCATTAAGTATTAAGTACTAGAAGACGTGAATGAAGTCAGAACAAAAACATAACAAACGAAAAAAGAAAAAAGAATACCTACAGCTGCAGCGGCGACCTCTTCGACGATGGGGAGAGAGTCGGGTCAGTGGAGGCAACGTGAATGAGAGGAGGAGAATAGAAGGATTGCTTGCTGAAAAATTTGCCATTGTCGGCTCTGTCTTATATTTTTATATAAATTTTCTAGGGTTAATTTAGGGTTAATTGATAGTTATTAGTGCAATTATGGGCTGGGATTTTATTTAATTATGATGGGTTAATTTAATTTGTTCATAATTGAAAAACTTAGCCCATAATTTATATCTAATTTAACCCAACACGTCTAGAATTTGAGGCGTAAGATTCATCAAGCCTTGAGGCGAATTGAGGCGAGGCGTAAGCCTCAATCAAAAAAGGCGTGGGTTCGAAATAAAGGGTTTAGGGCGTGAGCCTTAAGGCGCCGACCGGCAGCCTCGCCTTGAGGCGGGCCTTGAGGCGTAAGCCTCAACAGCCTTTTACAACACTGCTCAACACCACCTCTAGCTTGAATCAACATTGGATCACACACGTCTATGTGAATCAAATCCAACACTTTCTCTGATCTGTTTCCCTTGGATTTAAAATTTCTTTTAACCATCTTTCCTTGCAAGCAGGATTCGTAAGTTGGTAATGGTTCCATTCGAAGTTCCTCTAAAGGACCATCTTTCACCAACCTTTGAATCCTCTTAAGGTGGATGTGTCCAAGCCTCAGATGCCAGAGCTGTGTTTTATTCACACTCGAAGAAAACTTACGTTTCTTAGAACATGATGATGTGCTATTCAATGCAGTATCTGTACAGTTTATGGTGTAGAGATTGTTAGACATAGTACCAGAACAGATAACATCACCATTACGATAAATAGTAACATTCCAAAACCGAAAGAAACAAAATATCCATCCAAATACAATTTGGAAACCGAAATTAAGTTCCTCCGAAAACCGGGGTACTAACAAAACATCTCTTAAAACTAAAGTTTTATTGAAAAACGGTAAACTGACAACTCCCACTACTGAAACCGCCACTTTCGCAGCATTTCCCATGGTGACGGTAATCTCGCCTGCACTAACCCGCCGGGTTTGATTGAACCCCTGCAAGTCAAAACATACATGATCAGTGGCTCCAGTATCTACAACCTAAGTGTTGATAGAACTAGCCGCTAACAAGTTTCGACAACTAGTGCATAAGATATACCTTGGCCACTGCCTGCCCTCATTTGAGGACAAGACGCCTTGTAGTGTCCTTTCTGCCCACAACGGTAACACCTCCCTTTAGGCTTCTGATGCCACCTTGAGGTCCCTTGCCTTTCTGAGTGCCACCCCCTTGATTCTGACTACCCTGCTTCTTTTTCTTTCTAAATCTGCCCTTAGGCTTAGAAGAAGCAGAAGCTATAGTGTTGTGAGCCTGAGGTTCAGACTTAATCACCGTCTCAGCTTGCACCAGCTCATTCATCAGTTGGGCCAACGTGTAATCCTTCAGATTCATATTGTTGTTCAGCCGAAACTGGTTGAAAGAATTAGGAAGGGATTCTATGATGATATCGACCTGCGATTCCGCATCGATTTCAGCACCTAGAACCTCCAGCTCATTAAGATGACCAATCATCTTAAGAACATGTTCCTTCACGGGTTCCCCGTTAGACATTTTCAGCGTCAAAATTGACTTCATAGCCTTTTGACGTGTCTGACGACCGTGATGGCCGAACATCTCGTGAAGGCTTAGGATCATACCAGCTGCAGTTTCGACATTCTGATGTTGATGCTGCAAAATGGTCGATACTGAAGCCAGTATGTAACATTTTGCCATCTCATCTGCCTTTTTCCAGCTGGTATAAGCCTCACGCTGTTCAGCTGTAGCTCCTGCAGCTGGCTCAGGGGGGCATTCCTCATTAAGGACAAATTTATGCCCGTCGGCAGTAAGGACAATATCCAAGTTTCGTTTCCAATCAAGGTAATTGGAACCTTCGAGTTTGTTTTCTTTGAGAATTGAAGCAAGTGGATTAAAAGACATAATGTAGCTGAAAATAAATAAATAACACAAAGTCAATGTCATATACTTGAAGCATTCATTATATTGTAAAACCTTAAATCAATATAATATATAACCCCCGACTCCTCAAGATCTTATATGCACGCCACGTAGGGTGGACATTTACAAATAATCTCTATAAGTAGATTTTTTACGCCTTTAATTTCATTATCCAATCAACCTTCACCTTATGATTGATGAAATTAACAGTCGGTCACTCCTAGCCATTCAAATTTAATTAATTACCTTTCCGTCGGGAAATAATTAATAAATTTACATCTAAGTGAAATACCATAATTTAATATTCCGAAAAATACCATTTCATAAGAATAACCCTACCATAGGGAGGTGATATCGATATGAAATTATTTTTCAATATTATCATATGAAGTTTAAACCAATGAAATCCATAATTAGCACCTCCGTAGGGATACGCCCGGATCAGTGAGCAAATGCTAATTATTTCATTTTAAAACCAATTATGGAGGCTAGAATTAATAATAATTTTCAGAAAAATACAGAATTAATCAAAAATTAAAATTAATGTAATACCACTTAGTCATTTTAAACCAAGATTTTAATTCATTTTTCAACCATAGCATGTAATTAAAAATCACGAATAATTCAACAACATGCTATCCACAAAACATCGAAAAATTAAGCACAAGATAATTAATTAAATAAATAATTATCCAATCATCATGGCCTTGAAATTCTTCAAACGAGCTTGAAAAATCGAGACGAGACGTTGAGCCGAAGTTGCGGGCTGAGAGGAAGGCCCATCGGGCCTAGGGTTCGGCCCGTTAGGGTTTTGAGAACCCTAACTTCCGGAAACCCTAGTCGCCGTCCCCTTCAGCCCTTGCCGTCATCTTCAGCTATCCGCCACCACCGTTGACCGTCGTCTTCACACAAGCTTGGAGAGGAGATCGCCGAGTGCTTCTGCCTCCGTCACCACTCGGAACTTGCCGGAAAAAACGCGGCTGAAACGCAGCAGCCCTGCAGCCACCATCGCGCAAGGCGACAGCAGCTCCCGCCGCCGGTTTTCTGATGCCACGCCATCGCTCGTCGTTCCCTTCGACGCCCAGCAACCTTCCATGAACTGCTGCAGGGCACCGGCGTTGTAGAGATGCCGGTTTCGAGCTTCAGCCGCCAAAAGCTTGACGCGATCCGCTATCGTTTTAAACCCTAGCCGCGCCATCGCCATGAATGGCGATCACTTCAACACTGCCGCTGCTCCTACTACTTCTGCAGTTCGTCCGGTGCGTCGACGCCGTCGAGGAGAGCACCCGGAGCAGCTGCGACGTCCGGTGATTGCAAACAGCCGCGGTAGGGTCAAAACCTTAGCCCGGTGTTTATCACCGCCGCAGCGCCACCGCCAATCCTCGATCTCCGTCGTGACGCAGCCACTCTCTCCGCCACAGCAAACCATCGATCGATTACAAGAATTGAAAATTTTACATCAAAAATTACAATCGAAAAATGATTCCTATTCTAACACGATCAACCCTCGTGTGTTACAACGCAGCCACAAACAGGCTGATTTTAATACTCCCTCCGGTTTTTTGAAGTTGCTACATTTCTTTTCGGCACGGGAATTAAGGTAGAAGTGTTTAAGATTTTAAGTGTATTGTGTTTATAGATAAAGTGTTGTTTGTGTATTTAGGTATATTCTAAAACTAGAGTATTATAGATGCATAAAAACATATTCATGACTGATCTTAAATGAAAGATCGTATCAAGACCTTTAATTTGATATAAAAATCATAAAAAATGGAGAACAAACGAGCAAGTTATGATAGTTTAAAACTTTTAGAATTTAAATTATATTGGAATACGTGCTGAGAGTTGGGTAGATGATGATACTTAATTAGAGATAATTAATTGTAATAAGTATGTGCTTTATTTTTAATCTTTGCCATATAAGGAAATGTTGCAACTTGAAAAGACCGGACCAAAAAGGAAAGTGTTGCAACTTGAAAAAACCGGAGGGAGTACATAATTAAAACCAGTACATTCATATTAACCATGATAATTGGGTCTCTGTAAATCAAACAATTGCATCCAAATACAAATAATATGAATCTAATAATTATTATAATTAAATCTACAGAGCCGAGTTGGCTCTGATACCAGTTGTTGGATCCGGATCCCTCGGATGTAGATTTAATTAATTACAATAATTATTAACATATGATTATAGATCTTGAAAGCGGAAACCGATCTAAGATCATATACCTGTTTGCGTAATCACCCGGTGGTTTCTTTGTCGAGGAAATGATCTTCCACGCACCAGATCTCTGCACACGAGATCTGGCTCTTTATGGTCGACCTCGAAGTCTTCTGGAGTATTACCTAGCAACAAGAGAAATTCTGAGTGGGCATAAATTTATTCTCTTTGCCTCCCAGAAGCCGCCGTCCCTCTCTCTCTTTTCTGTGGGAATGATTTCACGTACTGAACATTTCTACTTCTCTCTTATTTATAATAAGAGGTAGAGTGTTGGAGAGGTTAGGGCCAAGGCTATGCTCTATGGGCTACTCCAGGGACCTTGAGGAGGATTTGGACTGGGCCTTCCAATATAATTAAATAATCAAAATATTCTTTGGTCCTGAATACTCTATTTAATTATATTAATATTATAGTATTTCCACTATAGTAAAATAATATTGCATCGTCGTCCAATCCCAAATTATGACATACCGGGCTCCTCTTTAAATTATATTATTTCGCGTGTTTAAGATATCGCATGTCCATTAATTAATCTAAGCTACTGACTGCTCCAATTAATTAATATCTTATACCGAGAGTGTACCCGTTCGACCTTATTATTATATCGGAACTTAATCCACCTGCAGGATTTGATATAATAATCCTTAGAACGCCTCAAGGGGACATCATCAACTCGGCGCACCGAGACACGATTTCTAGATATAATATTAATTATCATATTTATAATATTATTACCCAAGATACAGAGATTCTTTGAGTTGCAATAACTCTCACTCATGGTAAATCAAAGCAATAACTATTATAAATACATAATTGAATATTATGACAACTAGAATTAAGAAATAATAATTGTCCGAGATGTGATCATTAATAAGTCAGTATAAAAGGATTTATCTCACCTCGATCCTGTTCAGCGCAACTCTGATCGTATGCACCAGTATAAGCTAATAGCCAAGACCAACTATTATCCAGCTTATACTACAACCTTAACAAGTAATTTGTCCAGGATTACTTTCAGTTGCGAACACCATTTAACTATATAAGAAACCGATAATATGATCTTCCATGCGACCACCCACACCATATTATCTATAATATATAGTACCGGACATTTATTTGCATAACCATAACACGAATTAATATGCAAAACATATGACAAAATATTTATTTCCAAAACAAAAGGATAAAGTATGCTTTTCAGTATATCAACCCCAACAAAAGGAACACAAGGAATTACGTGGTTCGATCTATTAGAATAGATCTACGTCCACGGAGCAAGAATATGGATCTTTATTGCTAGTATGAGTAGTGATTACAAGATTGTTCTCCCCTCCATCTATTCTAAACCCCTATTTATAGGTAATTACATGGAGTTTGACTATGATACAAAGTCTTCTCCTATTAGGACTCCTTTGGCTTGATCTCCTCCTTTGTGGATTAACACCGAGCTTCTATATCTCTCTTAGAGCTTGAGTTATAGTCGATGTAGGAGTCTTGGTTGTCTTGGTGATAAAGTCTCTTATCTTCAATTGGGCCGAGCTGCCTGGGTGGAGCTTAACTGTCGAGGCCCAATAATATTGGGCCTGATGCTTTGGGCCTAGGAGCTGGGCCATATCCTATCACATCCTCCCTCAAAAAGACGTAGAAGCGAGGTTGTGATTTTAGGGGAATTAGCTGAGATAGGAGTGCCGACTCGTTAAGACGAGGTCGGTTAAAATAACTTGCCCCGTCGAAAAATAAATTCTACGAAGTCGAGTTTGTACCGCCCCGTTAAGATGAGGTTGGTTAAAAATAACTTGCCCTGTCAAAAAATAAATTCAACGAAGTCGAGTTTGTACTGCCTCGTTAAGATGAGGTCGGTTAAAAATAACTTGCCCCGTCGAAAAATAAATTTGACGAAGTCGAGTTCGTACCGCCTCGTTAAGACGAAGTTGGTTAAAAATAACTTGCCCCGTCGAAAAATAAATTCGACGAAGTTGAGTTCGGTTCGTCCGTCCAGGATGAGGGAATTGACAAGGTGTCATGCGTACCGTCTCGCCGAGGCTAAGCACAGGATGTGTCAGTTATTTTAAATTAATGCACCAGTTGGATTCCCGATAAAGTTGGGGTTGATTGGACGTGGGAGAAAAGTGGATAGGCGGAAGTTACATAAAACTTCTTTGAGACGCCATCTCTCCCCGCTTAGCAAAAATTTGAAAAACATTTTCAACTTTCTGCCTTCTTTCTCTCTCTCCACCTTTCGCAATTTGCAGCGCCGCCGCTTATTCTTCATCGGAATCCTACACCGCATTTAGCAAGTAAGTTATTTCTTTCCATGGCTTCTCTTCCCGAGTCGGTAGTGGTCATAGTGATGGGGACCGAGACGAGTCCGTTTCTCCATCGTCTTCTCCGGCGGCGACATT